>VWZZ01006837.1:261656-337519 GCA_013399095.1 Psophia crepitans
GCTGTGTGAGTCCATAGATCGCAGCTGGCAAAGGGAGTGCAGTGCACTATCAGTGAGACCGTAAATCGTGATAGTCATACAACCGGGCTGATAGTGCTAACTGGGCATAACTCAGAATCTAAGACCAGTCGCCCCCAGCTTCTCTGGAGCTGGAACGCAAGGGGGTTTATTTTCTGCCAAATTTGTCCATCTATTAACGTGACAGAAACTAAGCTCATTCTGTGTATAGGTACTAACCATTTGAAGAAAGACAATGATGAGACTGTCATCCTCAATCTTATAGAACTAGAGAAACACACAATCTTGTCATTGGATTTATTTAACACATCTTTATGACATTTAGTAGGAAAAACATTCCACAAAAAATCTGATATCCTCAGAGTTTGTTTATATTTTAAATTAGTTAGTTCTACCTAGTGAGGTATTGGAATGGACTGCCCATAGAGGTGGTTGAATCACCGTCCCTGGAGACATTCAAAAAATGTGTAGACGTGGCACTCCAGAACATGATCTAGTAGGCATGGTGGTGTTAGGCTGACGGTTGGACTTGATGATCTCGGAGGTCCTTACCAACCGTAGTGATTCTATGATTCTGTATCATGGAAAGAGCGCAGGTGGATTAACACTGTCCTAGTTTTATCTAGATCTATTCTTAAATAACCAATTCCACTGCTGCAAGTCCTTCTCTGCACTTTTTGAATTTCTACTGTGTTTTCTTTGAGAAGGGAATTCTCTAGGCTCTTAAACTTTGATTATTATGGTGGCAAGCGGCAAGGGAATTAAAAGATTTTTGGTTGATATATAAACATGAAATAGGAAAAAAGAAATTTAATACAATAGTCACAGAGGAATCAGAAACATTGAAAATGTTACGAGTCATGTCATATTGCTCAGTTATACATGTAAGTAAAGCATCTGGACAGAATGAGCAAGAGAGAGACAGAAAATAAATTTGACATACAAAGAACATGGAAATAAGAAATATCTGAAGTACAGCAGTGACAGGTAATGTGAGGGAATGGAACTTTACGTAACAGTTTAGAATTTAGTTGAGAGCAATTGTGGTCAGTCAGTAGCATGTCAGAGAGACAGCCCACAGAGCTTTTTCTCTCCTTGAACTGGACATAGTCATCCAAGCTTGTCATAATAACGAAGCTGCATTAGTTTCAGAAGAAGGAAGTATTTTTAAGAAAACCAGAGAAAACAGATATTCCAGACCCTAACTGCTTTAACTTTGAGGTTACATAAAGAGATGAGAGAAATGACTAGAAGCTCTGACAAAAGGACACATTATAAGCTGGACTTTCTCTTTAAGCCCTTCTTCAACTGACATGGTTGTATTTCTGGAACTGATAAATGGCAAAAATTCTTGTATCACTGGAATGTGAAGAAGGCATTAAAAAGATTGAGAATAAATACAGTAGAACTGGGAAGTGTAATTTTAGCAAGAGAAAAAATAAAATAAGTGAATTTTTAAAGATGAGAAAAGAGAAATAAAGATGTAGTTCAGTCTCTGGCACAGCTGAAAGTGAAGATTCAGAGACATAGACACAGCCAGACAGAGGAGAAGCGTTCATGCCAAATAAGAAAGTAAGTGTACTTTTTTTTTTGAAATATGAAATCTAATCTGAAAGGTACATATTTATCAGTGTGGACTCATGTAGACATGAAAAGGGGGAAAAAATCCACAGTTCTGGAAAATACAGGGGTCTTCCCCTTATATTTGCCTCTCTTGTTTTTACATACCAATAGTTCTACTAATAACAAAAGGCATATGGTTTAAACTAGAAATGATGGGGGACAGAGATGACAACCCACAGTCAAGAAGTACTTGGCAAGAAGAGCATGCAGGGTGTTATGAACAGGTGAGACATTGTAAAAAAAAAAACAAACATGGTTGAAAAGATCCCACCTCACTTGTATACACAGAATAAGGAAATGTCTACAGGACAGCATTATGGGGAAGGAAAATTTTCTGGGAAATGTGCACAACTAAGTGCCTTTCTGAAGTGCATGCAGCATGAGGAGTAAACAGAAGGAATTAAAGTTGTGCGTACAATTGCAGAGTTGCAATCTCATTAGATTCATGGGCACACTGTGGGATACCTTATGTGACTGAAGGGTTGCAGTGGATTGCAGACTCTTTGGCTGAGGTGGAGAGGAGGTAGAGTTGCGTTTTATGTGAGAGAGAAGATGGAATGCATGGATCTTTTCCTTGAGATGAATGACGAGCCACCTGAGAGTTTATGGATTAGGATTAGTGGGCAGACCAAAATGGACATGTTGTTGTGGGTGTCTGTAACAGACTACCTCATCAGGAAGAGAAATAGATGAGGCCTTCTTCAGATAATTGGAAGAAGTATCATATTCACAGGCCCTGGTCCTCCCAGCAAATTTTAATCACCTTGATATGTTCTGAAGGGACAACACAGCAGGACACAATCTACAGTTTCTGGAGTGCATTGGTGATGACCTTATGACACAGGTGATCAAGGAGCCGATTAGTGGAGAATCTCTACTGGACCTAACTGTTGCAGATGAGGTAAAACTAGTCAGGGATGTGATGGCTGAGGGCAGCCTTGACTGCAGTAGCCAGGAGATGATGGAGTTCGGTATTTTGATAGAAGGCAATAAGGCAAATAACAGGATCACAACATAGGACTTCAGGAGAACAGACTCTGGACTGTTCAGGAACTTGATTGGAAGCCATGGAATATGATTGTGGAGAGAAGAGGGTCCAAAAGAGCTGATTTTCAAGAATCACTATTTTCAGGTTAAAGAATGGCCCATGCCCATACACAGGATTTAAAGCAGAGGCAGTAGGAAGCCTGCATGGATGATCAAGGAGCTCCTGATGAAATTTTGGCATGAGAAAGAACCACACAAGAAGTAGAAGCAAGAGCTGGTGACCCAGGGCAAATGTGTGTCCAAGTGTGCAGGGACAGTGCAGGACAGGCATAGTAAACCAAAGCCACCTGGTGTTGAATCTCAGAAGGTGTATGAAGGGCACCTATAAGGTGGGCTTCTACAGGTACATCAGCAGCAAAAGAAAGACTAGGGGAAGTGTGAATGTGCTGCTGGTGACAAAGGACATGGAAAAGGCTAAGATACTCCAAGACTGAGCTGTCTCAGTCTTTACTAGTCAGACCGGCCTTCAGGAATCACAGACCCCTGAAACCAGTGGGAAAATTCAGAGCAAGGAAGAGGATCAAGTTCAAATAAATTGGACACAGAAAACTCCATGGTACTGAGAAAACTGGTTGATGTCACTGCAAGGCCACTCAATAGTCTTTGAAAGGCAGTCACAGTGATCAGAGAGGTTCCTGAGGATTGGGATAAAGCAAATGTCACTCCTACATTCAAGGAGGACAAAAAGTAGCCAGGAACCTACAGGCCAGTTAGCATCACCTGGAAAAGTGACGGGGCAAATAATTATGAAAGCAGTTTCCAAATATATGAAGAACAAGGAGACGACTGGCAGTTGTCAGCATGGATTTGTGAAGGAGAAATCATGCCTGACTAGCCTTTTGAGGTGAGAACACTGCCTTGGTGGATGAGGGGAGAGCTCAGTATTAGAAAGGCTTTTGACATTATCTCCTGCAATGTCCTCATGGGCAAACTGATGATGTATAGGCTAGAAAAGTGTAGTGAGGACAATGCAAAATTGGCTGAACTGCCAGGCTCAAAGGTTTTGTCATCAGCCTCCTGCTGGAGGCCAGTCAATAATGTTATGCCCTGTAAAATTTCTATTTTTAGAATTATAGCATGAACTACAAAACAATAATTGTTTAAACATTTGAAAGTATCTTTATGTAATTTTTAAAAGTCTGTGATTTTTCCTAACATTAATATCAACTGTTATATATTTATTCAGATCTTCAAAAATGCACCAAAATGGAAGACATTAGGGCCCCTTCCACATATTTTTAGTATATCTATATAGTAATGTGTAGCTCTACTAAACCAGGAAAATTAAACTGATATGACAGAAATTAAAGTCAAGTAGGCTGAATCCCACTGAAGGTTTTGAAGTCTATTTCAGCACAAAAAATACTGGCAATCTTTATAGAACTAAGGAATGTGTTCAAATTACATAAATAAAAGTTCTATCTTGATGCATTTTTTAGAAACATAATACTGTAAGGGATCGAGAAATGGGCACAGGAATGTAAATGTAATTCCAACTATTCTTATTTGCAAAAGGAAGGAGGCCAACAGCATAAGTAAACTGAGACCTTTTCAAGTAAATATCATTTCAAAGAATTTGACTGTAGATTACTTTTAATAAATAATTAAGGGAAGATGCTTAGCCCTGGACTCAAACATAGTTCCAACTGAAGTTAAAAGTTTATTTTTTCAAGTAAATGGAAGGAGAAAGTGAAATATCATTTGTAGAGATTCATAACTATAAGTCTGCATTTTGCTGAAATAGGTCTGGTACAAAGAACCACGTGCTTCTGGGTATGGAACTGAATCAAATCTCTAGGCTTAAACCTAAATGTACTTGCTATTCTTTTGATTCCAACACACATGATTTATGCTCTAGTACATGTATTTTTCACATGAAGTTCAACAGAGATCTAATAATGTGAAATATACCATCTGATCTGATCTGATAATGCCCTGTAGAACCACTTGTGAAACAAAGAGATGAAAAAATGAAATTAAATTTTTTCAGGATTCTGAGTAAAGCAAACCAGTTTTTAAGGGCATTACTTAATATTACTTCTAAATTTTGAACTATTGAAACAACAGAGCAAACACTATATTTTGAGAATCTCTTTGTGGTTAAAAACCAGCTGCATGCATTTGGGGAAAAAAAAAAAGGGAGAGAAATAGAAGAGTAAGAACACATGAAACTTCGTCTTTCTCTCTCTTCTAACTCCTAGTTTACTACAATTAAAGCTCCTACCATTCAGAAAAAAAACCTTCTTGAACTACTAGAACAATATAGAAATATAAACTCAAACAAGACATCTTATGGCAGCTTGCAAATGTGAAAAAAAGATCTGTATTCTAAACCTCAAACATTTTCTAAAAATTAAATGTGGAAAATCTAAGAGAATGGAGAACAGTCACTTTAGGAAGTAAACAACAGGTATTTTAACCAATCCAAATAAAATTTCTAAAGTACCTGCTGCATATTCTAGTTACTAAGTATAATTCAAGATTTCCAACACAACAAACTATGAATTGTGTCTAGGCATTCACTCAGTGAATGTGTATTTAGTTCCAGCATCATAAATGAGCGTGAGAAGTATAAATGTTACACATGTAGAAGTTGTATAAGCTATTCAAGCAATGTTCTAAGGTAGACGCTGCCTGACACCTTCAGTGTTAGGTTGCTTGTCACTGCATTACATTTATGTGTACCAGGTAAATATGATACATGACAAATTGTATTTCCTAAGAAAACAAAATCTCATCTCTCTTATACTCAGTTTTTCTAGTGAACTACAAAATGCCAGAATATTAGCAAGATTGGAAATATCTCGTTGCCTTTTTACATGTATGTAAAGTATTTAGAACTGTAGTGGTTTAACCTTGGCTAAACGCCAGGTGCCCACCAAGCCGGTCTATCACTCCCCTCCTCAGCAGGGCAGAGAGGGGAGAGGGAAAAAATAAGATGGAAAAAACAACCCCAAAATCATGGGTTTAGATAAAGGCAGTTTTAACACAGCAAAAGCAAGACCGTGTGCGAAAGCAAAGCAAGGAAAAACAAAAGATTATTCTCTACTTCCCATCAGCAGGCGATGTCCGGCCACTTCCTGGGAAGCAGGGCTTCAAAAAGCGTAATGGTTACCCCGGAAGACAAAACATTGAAAAAAATACAAATGCCTCCCGTTCCTCCCCCTATCTGTCAGCTTCCTATTGCTGAGTAGATGTCATATGGTATGGACTATCTCTTTGGTCAGTCTGGGTCAGCTGTCCTGACTGTGTCCCCTCCCAGGATCTTGCCCACCCCCAGTCTATTGCTGAGGGGGTGGAAGAAGGGTTGGAGACACAGCCTTGATGTGTGCCGGCACTGCTCGGCAGTAGCCAAAACACTGGTGTGTTATCAGCACCTTGCTGGCTACCAATGCACAGCACTATAAGGGCTGTTACGAGGAAATTAACTCCATCTCAGCCAGACCCAATACAAGGACTTAGTAATAAATGACAAATGTCAGAGGATATTAGAATAGAATAGAATAGAATAGAATAGAATAGAATAGAATAGAATAGAATAGAATAGAATCATTAAGGTTGGAAGAAACCTCAAGGATCTTCCAGTCCAACTGTTCCCACCACCACCTATTAACCACTAAACCATGTCCTTCAGTACCATGTCTACCCTTTCCTTAAACACCCGCAGGGACAGTGACTCCACCACCTCCCTGGGCAACCCGTTCCAGTGCCCAATCACCCTTTCTGAGAGGAAATTTCTCCTAAGCTCCAACCTGAACCTCCCTTGGCGCAACTTGCAGCCGTTCCCCCTAGTCCTGTCACTAGTTATCTGCGAGAAGAGGTCAGAAAGATTTGAGACTGTGCCATTGGCACATTCAAGAAATAGCCCAAGATTTTTTTTTAATTTTTCTTTTGAGTGGGTGGTGTATCTGAAATATCTGAAAAGACTGGGATATACTAATAAATCGTAATGAATGTTTTCACATACCAAGGCATAGGCAGTTTACAGAAATCCCAAATTGAAATCCAAGGAAATGGAAGTCAAGTTATTGTGTTTAATTTCCTCTGTTATCCTTTTCTTCCAAATTATTGAGATACATATTAAAAAAAATCATGTTATACCATAAGTGAAGAATATATGTAGACACACGTTCTGCCAGTAACCCGTAGACAAGGAAAATAAAAATCAATAAAGAATCTCAAACATGATGGATAATAAGTTGGAAATCATGCTATTAAATATAGTTGAACAAGACCTTATAGCAGCCTTCCAGTACCTGAAGGGGTGGCGCATAGGAAAGCTGGAAAGGAACTTTTTACAAGGGTATGTAGTGATAGGACATGGGGTAATGGGTTTAAACTGAAAAGAGTAGATTTAGATGACATACTAGGAAGAAAGTCTTCACTATGAGGGTGATGAGATGCTGGCACAGGTTGCCCAGAGAAGCTGTGAATGCCTCCTCCCTGGAAGTGTTCAAGGCCATGCTGCATCGGGCTTTGGGGACTCTGGTCTACTGAAGGGTGTCCCTGCCCATGACAGGGGAGTTGGAACTAGATGCTCTTTGAAGTCCCTTCCAACTCAAACCGTACTATGATTCTATGATTCTACAATTCTGTGAATCTATGATTCTACAATTGAGTCAATGATTCTACAATTCAAAGCGGGACCATGTAAATAAAGTTTGACTTTAAGTGAGCAACACGCACTTTTACTAAAATATGTATATCTCACAGTTCTTGGAAAAAGTGTATGACTTTAGTTTTAACCCACTGATGCAGCAAATTAAAAAAGTTTAAGACATCTGGAACAAATATGCAATCCTGTAGGCAGAGAAAATTACTACTATTAAAAGGAATGTTCTGCCTAGATTGCCATTATTACTGTTTCAATCTCTTCCAGTAGTACTCCCTGGCATAACTGCCACAGAGAAAGAAGGCATGATCTTCAATTTTATAAGAAAGGAATAAAAAGACTGGATAATTCAACTGCAGAGACCAGCTTCATAGAGTAGTCCAGCAGTGCCAGATATAGATTTTGGCTCCTGATGCAAAATTGCAGAGATTTGAGTCAAATCAAGACTGAATTTACAAAGAGGTGCTTTGACTCAAGAACCCTGCCAAGACTTCAAGGCAGCTCAATCTTCCTATGCAGTCCATAAAATGATTAAACAGCGGTTCAATTAATTCTGTTGTTTTAGGTTCTAGGATCTACATATTCATTTCTAGGTATAATGTCTCTGGTTTGGGGTATTTAGGAGAGTATCCTCAAAGATTTTTATTTTTAAAATTAGCGTTAAAATTTCCACTGGTTCAGATACAATCAAAAATATCAAAATGTGTAAAAAGTTGCACAAATCCTGGTGTCATGTAACAATACTATCCATAGGACATGAATAGCACAAGAGGCAATGTCATCATGCAGGTAGTGGATTGGTAAAGCTACAGCAGCAGAAAGAAAACTGAGGTGATATAACAGGCCACAGGGAATGACTAAGGATGAGTACAAAAATGTAGGAAAGACTATTTGTATATGACACGAAAAAGTTTCATCATCCATGTGTAGGAGGTAGAATTTATAAACAGTCATGAAAGAAACACAGGTAGTTATATTAATGCTAATACATGAAATGATTTTAATTTTTTCTGGATTTGTTTAGTTTTGTTTACGCAGTATAAACAACCTGTTATTAATAACTTTTATTTTGTTTCTCTCAGCCATGGTATTCCCTCAGGTGTGCAAAGAATGTTTATGTGAAAGTTGTTACAAAAATATCTCTGAATCCAGACACCCCCCAAAATTATCAATAATTCATCAGAACCAGTCTCTGGGGTTTTTTTCAGATGCATCTGCAGTATTTGTCTGGTAAAACTCTCTTCACCTCATGCACAAAAGCTTCATTCCCAAGCAGATTACACATGAAGCGCTTATTTGCAGTTTACCAATGTAAATTATACCCAGCTTTCAAAAGTATTTCTCTCTGAGTCTTAAATATAAAAAAACCCCGACCCGTAACTCTGATATTGACCTTACTCTTATTAGCAGTATAAAAAATCCTTACCCTTGAAGCTTAACGCCCTGATTTTGTTTGGTTTCATTACCTATAGAGGTATTTAAAAACCCACAAGAAAATATCATCGTAAGAGGGGGACTGTCCCTGTTCCATGGTGTTCCCCTGTAAGAGTCTGGAGTGAAAAAACTGAACAGCGGAGGCAAAGAGAGATGGTGATCTGGAAATAATGAGTGCTTGGGAGGGGTGGGATGCCTGCTACCCTGTCTATTCACACATATGCACAGAACTGACAGCACACCAATTTTGTCCTTCCTTCTCTTCTGAACAAACAAGCATTCATGAATAGGCTTGATATCTACGGTTTCTGTATTCCAGGCCTAGAATATTAAAGAGAATAACATTTCTACATACTGCATTGCTGTTTATTCTGAAATAGTTTTGTGAGTAACATGTGAAACATGTTAGCAGAGCAGGAGAAATATCGGTGTGTCATGGTTATATTGCTAGAAACTCATGAGCAGCTTCATTAGTTCAGATCAAGACTCAGTCTTGATTAATTTTTTTAAACAGTCATATAGTGAATTTTACATAAGCATGGTAAATGTCTTAGAAAGCATTTCTATTTCCATGCATAATTAAATTAATACCCACTCATGTCAAAACAAATCTAAACATGATTTTTGGTATACACAATTAGCAATGAACAAGTGACTCATACAGACTAAAGGACAAGTCTTGAAGGAAGGGTTAACTTTTTAAATATTACTTTCTGTTCCCAGTGGCACCAAAGAATGTACACAGAAATTAAAATGGTTCCCATGATGAGATTCTTTGTAGCTTTTGCAACAGCAATAACAAAATTAAATATTAAATTTTGGTTTCTCTCTGGTCAGTCACTTTAGTGACAACACAGTTAATCAATTTTACTTTCATGTACTTATGCAGAAGAATACTGCTACTGTGTTTTGAATTTTAAAGAATGGAATTCTAACAACATGGGTTTGGGTTTTACTTTCCCACGATTTTTATTATCACATAAATATGCCTATATGGCTATATGCTATAGGCTATCGTAATCACATAAAAATGCCTATATGCTATTGTAATCACAGACCAGAAATGTTTCTGTTGCTGGCTAAAGTGCTTTCTTTCCTGTGTTGGAACATCATGATATGAGTGCACTAAACTAAGCAAAAAGGCTAACAGAGATAATTGCAAAATGCTGTCTACTGCTACCTGTAAAGACTTAGAAACAGTAACTGTTGAACCTCACCGTACCTGTTACTTTAAAAAACAATCAATCACAGAGTGGCAGATTAACCACACTTCCCTGCATACATCAGGGTGTATTGCTGAAGCTGCAAGATTCCATCATTTTACTAAAGTTTCCGCTATATTTCTTGCACCACATAGAATGAAGATTATTGCCACTCTTCTTGCAGCTTCACTTACACTGTCCTTGCCCTAATTGAATTTTTTTTTGCCTCATCATTCAGCATTTTGAGCACATCTTCTACACTTTAGCAGGAGAGAACAAAAGATTGGGAGGCTGATCTTTTAGTGGACAAATGATGAGAAGTCAGATGCTGGCAATAGGAAAGGCCTGGCAGAATTATCTCCGCCCCAAATGCCTCACCTGTACCACAACTGAAGCTTCTGGAGTTGATGCATAGGAATCTGAAATCTACTTGCAGGGGAGGGGATGGCAGGGGAGGGGACATCAGGGCAGGAGATGAAGGAAGAGATTGGACATTCTTTTGGTGGAGCATCCACCACTGTGTGAAGACTTTGCAAAGGGGAACTGACTGCACCAGGTTTTATCATTCTGTGCCAGAGCAGCACATAACAACGTATTTAGCACAATTGTCATGGAACTCTATAAGACTAGATCCTACTCTTACCACGATAGACAGCCATAACATAAGAATGTCTACCTGAATTGCCAGTGATACAACCATTTCTGTTTACAGCTAATGACGTTAGCAACCACAGGTCATCAAATGAGTCTTTCCTTCCTGATATATGAATACAAAATGTAATGTGTTAATAGTTCTGCCTAAAGTATCTGTTTCATTGCTGCATGTAGAATCTGTCATAAATGAGCACACAAAATTTCCCAGCAGCCCAACGCATGAAACCCTTTTGCATCCTTGGGGGACTTCTCTGCAAAGTAAAGATGTGTGCTGCAACATGATTGATGTGTTCTTCAGTGGAAATTGTGGTCTACAAACTCTCTTAGCTTCTCTCACACAATACTGTTTCAATATCAGTTTTATTTTCTGTATGAAACAGAACAGATTCTTTTTGCTGTTGCCATAACAACGGCCGGACATCTCACCACCCTGGTCAAAATTCCCTGACATTCATATTAAGAAGGCCTCTGAGCAAGCAAGCACTTGCTCTTCTCAGTATGATTTCTGACTGTTTTGTCTACACCAGCAGTAATCCTGTCAGGAATAACTGTTCTTGGACAGATCCCCAGCTCAGGGATCCTGAAGAAGCCTTTCCTGCTCTGGAAAGGACCAGACCTTTTCTGGCTTCTAGCCATGTACACTGTGAGGAGGTGACCAGTGTGAACTTGATTGCAGATTGCTTGGCAAATATGGTTTGGTCGGATTTTGCTTCCAAAATATGGTTTGGTTGGATTTTAGATAAGTCAATTTTCTGATTTATTGACTTTAGTGGTCTCTTTTCCTGACCACATGCCATTGGATCCTCTAGTTCCTACTGAGTTTCTGTCTGAAATATAATGAATATTGACTGTGAGAATGCTAAACAGACTGAAACCAACAGCAGACTTCAACAGGCGAAGTTTCTTATATAGGTCTTATGTAGGTCATGACAATGTATGTGGAAAAGAGACAGGAGGCATGAGGGAAAATACTGTTTTTTGTAAGAGTGCAACGGGGACAGTGCAATATGTGTCGATCAAATGTATTCATTATAGTGTGCATGTGGATACTTTATGCTAGATCAACTTTGTTTACAGACCTTCAAGATCCAATAAGGCAAAATAGACATAGCTGTAGCTGAATACAGACATTCTTCAATTTTTTTTCATCACCTCTTGGAAAATATGTAGTAAGTTTAAGGTTAATACTATTTTATTAACTCAAATCTGAACTAAATATATCTTGTTAACCTTGACTGGCATCTGAGAAAATCAAAACCTATATCTGAATGTTTTCAGCATGTTGCAAATTTTATTTACCTTCAATTTATCTTATTGTAGAATTGCTGTCTCATATCAGAGAATTTAAGAATTAAAGACTAGAAAGTGATGACCTTCTTTCTTTTTTAAAACAAAGAGTTTTGTCAGATAATTATTGTGAAAATGAAACTGGTAGAAAGGATTGCAATTAGGATCTGATGCACTAATTATCTCAGAAACCCAATCGGAGTACAGTGGGAACCTGGCGTTTCCTTATCTTCTGATTTGCCTTTGAGATTTCCAGTTCACAATGGCATAGCATTCAGCAGACATCCAAAACAGCAAATACCTTGTGACCACAGAGTGACAGTCTATATGAATCAGGACCTGACCAACCCTACTTCTGAGCAGAAACAGAATTTAAATTACTAATCACATAACCAAATATGTAACTATATACATATACTAATAGCTGATTTATTTATATATTTTTTCTTTGATTTTCTTTTATATTGCTGATTCAGGGAATTTTACAAACCTAGACTTTACTGAACTCACTGATGATAAGTAAAGGTAATTATATGTTATATATTGGTATAAAATATATAGGAAAAAAATACTGTATAAAGTCTGAAGACCACATGCACTGATATCTGGTAGCATGCATGTTTGGACAGCCTGGGAGAAAGAGATATGTACAAATATGGTTCACATTTTTTATTTTTTATTTTTGAATTTATATATACCTCTGAACTTATTCCCAAGTCTTGATGTTGCTCTCTTAATTTTCATTAAGTTAATGTAACGATATTTTAACAAAGTCCTCTTTTGTATAGTGGCAGAATCAAATTATAGAGAAAGGCATCTTTAGAGGGAGTGCTATTAATCCCTCTGTCACAAATAGTAGCAATAAATTATTATATCTAATATAGTTATTCTAAAAGTTTGAGTTATTCTTTAACAAATGACATTCTATAACTAAAGATTACATGTTCACCTCAGGAGTAGAGTAAAAAGATTTAAGAACATTATATAGATGAACATTAATACTGTATCCTTTACTCATGTGTCAGTCCATGTCTATATTACTAAAACTCATTTATCAAAGATTTTTCTAATTTGAATAGCTCTGGCCAGGATACTTCAAGGCACATTACAGTACGTACCAGCTATGAAGTCTGAGGGATTTTATGGCCTCTGGAGATTGATTCAAGAGCACACCTGACATTCCACATGTACAAGGAACATGGCTTATTCCCTTCGGTCCACTCCCCCACTTTGCCTTGCACTGGTCTTCTCCTCAGATAGCAATACTTTATCTTGCTGTCAGAAAGTGCTAAAATAACTTTGCAGAAAAGAAGTAACATATCAAAACTTCTTTGAGGGTTAAGTATATGGACATCTACTTCCAGCATGTCTGCTCAAGGACATAAGAATCGTAATGTATTCCTGTGGATATTATCATCTATGGAATCATATGGATATCATCATCTATGTGTATATATATTTTTATATGTATATATATATATATATATAAAAGGAGATACTAAATTAGATGAACATTAAGGCAGGAATTTTAAGTCATGTGAAAAGATCTAGACACTTAAGTGTACCTGAAAATCATGCAAAATCTTTTTTATATCTCCTTCTGAAATATACCATGTTCTTGAAAAATAGCATTTAACAATTGCTTCTTAAGCAAAAGCCCGTTCTAGTTTTTTTCTTCTACAGTTTCATAAAGACATAATGAAGAGAGCTTCAGATTTTTATTTTTTTTTAAAAAGGCTTTTTTTCAATTCAAGGGAAGGAATAAATAATTATTCTTTT
Source organism: Psophia crepitans (assembly GCA_013399095.1). Lineage (NCBI taxonomy): Eukaryota > Metazoa > Chordata > Aves > Gruiformes > Psophiidae > Psophia > Psophia crepitans. Next base: position 275,313 of record VWZZ01006837.1, read on the forward strand.
TATGAGTAAAATTCTATTTTGAACACAAGAAGAAAGGCATTAAAGGCAGTAATACTATTCTTGTAATTAATTTGCTTTTCTTATTATTGAAAAAAAAATTCTTTAACTGCAGATTTCTTTATTTTTTTCCAGAAAACTACTAAATGAGGTTGTCTTGAGCTTCTGGAATGTGTCTGTTATTCACCTTTAAACGCATGGATTAATTAGAGCATGACCTGCTCAATAGGGAAGAGGCAAAACTTTACCAATAAATGGTGATATTTCAAAGAATAGAAGAGGCTATTTGAGATAGAATTCTATGAGCTCCACCATTCACAGGGGGATCGCAAGGCATTTGAATTTAGTTCAAGCTGTTATAAATACATAGAATACTTGAACATGTCTCAGTTTTGTTGTTTTGGACACAATTAACTGAAACCAAAGTGCAACCCATCTACAACAGAGCCGCATCTACACTAGTGATGGGAGAACTTCAAAAAGTTCAGAGTTCAAATTAGTTTCAGTTCTTCAGTAAGAAATATCCATGCAGGTGGCATTGGAGCCTTTTGAACTTGCACCCTAATTTTCCTTTGGATCTCTTCTTGTTCTCTCAGAAATTCTTTCAAAAGCCTTTCCAATATCTCTCTTCTTTTTTTTTCTTTTTGGTTAAAAAAGTGGTGTAGAATACTACTTCCCTTGCTTTTTTTTTCTTTTTGGTTAAAAAAGTGGTGTAGAATACTACTTCCCTTGATTATTATTGCATAGCTACTGCATCTCTTTTTTCCTTCGTTGTTTTGAGGCTGCTGTTCTGAAATTAAAACTTTCTTCTGGAGTCTGGAATATTTGGAAATGAAACAATAAGGAAAAGTCCCATAATCCCACAACTGTACAAATACCTTCCTAGATTGAACAGTGCTTTCAAAATTCTAACATGTCTTTGAAAGTTATAGCATGCACTGACACCTATGCCCTGCAATACAACATCCTGTTTTCTTGTTTCTTTCAAAAGTCGCTGGCCCCCCAGCAGGGGAATACTACATTGGATTTTAGCCACCTTTGTGAACAGAGGTCAGTAACAAGGGCTAGAAACAGGACAACTATGGCAATGAATATCTGTCAGAGTTGCAGATCTCTCAGTATAAGCAGTATGTAGAAGAAAAACACATCAGTTCTTTATGTGTGCTTCTGGAATTTCCTACATTTTTTGCCAGGCTTATTGGCAGATCTGTGGCTGAATGGAAGCCCACCTACAACTGACCTCACGCTGAAGGTAAATTAATTTCAGAGAAAAATTGTTTTAGAGTTTTGAAGAATAAGCAACAATCAAGCACTATTTCCTTTGAAATTCTTTGTTTGTTTGATTGGTTGGTTGGTTGGTTGGTTGGTTGGTTGGTTGATTGGTTTTTTTTCTGTTCAGGAATTAGGGAAACTGCTAACTAGACTAGGGCTAGCAACTATAAAATATACTTAAAATATACATAACAAAGTGGAGGTTACAGCTCATTAGGAAAATGTAGTCAAGACAGAAAGTAAGGGTCAGAAACAAAACGGCGAGTATAAGCTTCCTAGACATGAAGACAAATAAGCAACCTATATTTTATGCTGGAGAAATTAGGATCAAAGACCTGTATTTAAGACACACCCATACACCTAGAATTTCCAGTACATGACAGCAAATTAACTGAAAATAGAAAATACATTTCAAATACTTGTCATGCTACATATCATCAACAAGACAGACAAGCTTCTGCTTACTAGATAGATTGTATTTATTGTTTTGTTTTGTTAGAAAGGCTTTTATTCACATTTCTATCACAAAATCTCTAAAATAGAATAGAATAGAATAGAATCATTAAGGTTGGAAGTGACCTCAAGGATCATCTAGTCCAACCATCCCCCCCACCACCTATTACCCACTAAACCACGTCCCTAAGTACCACATCTAACCTTTCTTTAAACACACCCAGGGACGGTGACTCCACCACCTTCCTGGGCAACCCGTTCCAATGCCCGACCACCCTTTCCGAGAAGAATTTTCTCCTCATCTCCAACCTCAACCTCCCCTGGCGCAACTTGCAGCCATTTCCCCTTGTCCTGTCATTAGTTATCTGCGAGAAGAGGCCGACCCCCAGCTCACCACAACTCCCTTTCAGGTAGCTGTAGAGGGCAATAAGGTCTGCCCTGAGCCTCCTCTTCTCCAGACTAAACAGTCCCAGTTCCTTCAGCCGCTCCTCACAAGACCTGTGCTCCAGCCCCTTCACCAGTTTCATTGCCCTTCTCTGGACACGTTCCAGGGCTTCGATGTCTTTCTTGTGGTGAGGGGCCCAAAACTGGACACAGTACTCGAGGTGCGGCCTCACCAGGGCTGAGTACAGGGGGACGATCACCTCCCTGCTCCTGCTGGCTGCACTGTTCCTGATACAGGCCAGGATGCCGTTGGCCTTCTTGGCCACCTGGGCACACTGCCGGCTCATGTCCAGGCGAGCATCAATCAGCACTCCCAGGTCCTTTTCCTCTACACAGCTTTCCAGCCACCCCGCTCCCAGCCTGTAGCGCTGCCTGGGGTTGTTGTGGCCAAAGTGCAGGACCCGGCACTTTGCCACATTAAACCTCATCCCGTTGGCCTCTGCCCAGCGATCAAAATGTGCATTGTACAACTTGTTTGCAGTATTAACAGCCCCTTTTTAACACATGCGTGGTGCCATCCACAGGAGTTCAATAAATCTGTTCTGTTCACTCACGTATGTTTTAAGATCTGGTGGTTGCTGTATGATTCTTGGTTTCCTAAGAGCAAAACAACAAATGGAATGATTTATGTGGGACTTATATGTGGGAGAGATGGGGGAAGTATCTTGACAACCAATTGCAGACCAGTCTTTGAGCTGTAAGGAAAAAATGAAGTAAATTCTTGGCAAGAAATTTGTCAAACAAAACACAGCAGCATTTTTAATTTAAATCAAATTAGAGGAAGCCGTCAGTAACACCAGTAAACATCCTTGCAGTAGGTCACATGCATGGGGAACTTGATGTATAGCACTGAAACTATATGTATGTCACAGCCTTCATTCTCAGCAGTGGTCACTGAACATGTAATCATTACAATAAATGTGGAACTTGAAATAATTGTTCAGTTTCTTAAATTATATACAAAAGGATCTGAATAGTTATTTTCAGGCACGAACAACAGGGAATATCAATATGGCAAACCGCTACATTCTGCACAGACAACCTTTAGTCTGTACATAAACAAAGGAAAAAAGGATGTTTAGTACAAATAATTTAATAGACAAAACTCTGGCAAGTACTGTTGTTCAGATCTCATTTCTTTCTGTGTGTGGAATCCTGACAAGTTAAATCATCTGTGAAGCATTGACCATCACCAAGGAAAGAATTTCCACAGCTGCAGGACACCGAGTATTGCAAATTATAGGAGGTTAAATCTGAAAACAAAAACAAAAGCTGTGTTTACTGATATGGCAATCATTTCAAGGAATATTAACTTTTGTCGAGGAAGCAAACTGCTACACACTCAATCTGGATTATAACACAAGATAAGACAAAATATTTGACATTTTCCATTGTTTCTTTCAGTAATATATGCAATAGAAGCATATCCATTAGAATCTATTAGCATCTACAAACATATACACACACAACCCCCCAGTTCAATATTTGCCAGGGCATAAAATACCTTCTCTTACAGTGATGTTGGGGAAAAAAAAAAAAAGAAAAATCGTTCTCTCATAAGGACTGTGGTAAATAAGGTAAAATTAAAATGAGATAAAGCTTATTAATTCTTTCTGCTTTTGACAGGTTCCATTTTGGGCATTTCTGTGGTAAAAGTTATGCGTTTCCTTCAACAGAAATCAAGACAGATTGAAAACATTGTTAATAAATAGAAAGAAATCCCAAACTTTGTTAAGGGTTGGTCATGGTATTCATACTCATAATTTTCTTGAAAACAGCTATGTCCAATGGATAGAAAAGATATTGCCTTGACATAAAAATTTTGACTAACATTTTTACCTCAAATCACATATTTTGCACATCCAATTATATCCCATAATACATTTGGGGTTACCTCATCCATGGATTGAATTGTACCTACATCATTTATGCATCTATATCATTACAAGGGTCACAAATACCTTTCAATAACAGATTTCATAGTGTCAAAACAGCCCAGACTCACAGACATTTTATCAAAATACGCTTGGTGCCCAGTTTAAGCACATTTCAATCCAATAAATTAGCAGACTCTAGAGTTTGATTGTCATAGTATCTTATCAACCAAAAAAAAATGTCTTCTTAAGTGTGCAAGACAAATTATTCCTACTCCCATTTTTGTCTACCAGCAAGGCCCCTCAGGACCCCAGTGACTTTTGACTTCAGCAAAAACAGTCGTGTGGTCAGTGGAATGAGTGGACATTTGGAAAGATGGATTTAACCTACGTAATTATAGAAATTACCATACAAAAAAAACCACCAGAATCACTGTCATAAAATCATCAGTAAAACAATAATGGAATACATACAGAGTAAGAACATTCCTCTTTTTTTAATACCTCTTGTTTTTCATACTGATTAGCCATGTACCAAACAAAGCAGGATGAGTCTTCAAGATAAGATGAGTAGTATCCACTACATCTCAAAGTACTAATTTACTTTGAAGTAGTGGATGCTTACAATAAAAAAAAATATTATATTCTGTAATCATTCCTACTCCAGATTTAACTGGTATTCAGTTCATTTTAATGTGGTACTTGCCTCCTTAATTTTAATTTCGTAGAAGTGATGCTGCAGGAAAATGCAGCTATTTTGGACAGCAAAAGAACATTCTCAGTGACTGAATACTAAGGCTGAATTTTTTATGTCTGGTTTGGTGCTATGACTGCATTACTCACAGCTATGAATCAGCACATCTGAAAGGAATATTTCTTTACTTCATTTCTTTCCATTGGTCTTTCCTTGCTACCCTGTGTGCTCTTTCATAAATCGGACAGTGTGCAAAAACCTTCTGCAAACAGAAAACCAATCTCACTTAGGTTCATACTGCGAGAGGTATCAGAGAAAGATGAGAAGTTACCCAACCCACACCCTGTTTTCTCTTCAGATACTAATATTCCAGATCTTGAAATGATGAATCTGCCTTTTACAAGCTGGCATTTTCTACTGAGTGCTGGGGATTTATCTGTGAGCCCTAACGTGAAAGATGCTGTGAATCATGGACATTTGGTACTGCACTGATTGCAGCTATCAGCTGCATATGCTTCTTGACTTGGGGGCTTCATAAAATCTGTAGAAAATGAGTCATAAAAGTAAAAAATACATTATTGTCAGTAACAGAAGAAAACATAACTCCATCAAAAAAAAAATGTGATGAAGAAACCAAAAATGGTGAACATTCCACTTAGTAAAAAATCTGTGCATATATGGCATAACTGCACATGTCAGAGCTTTCATAATGTGTGTATTATGCACACAAACCTGTGTTGCAGAGAAGTTATTAGGATTAGTATAGGAGGGGGGTGGGTGTGTGTGTGGGGGTGTGTGTGTGTGTGTACACACCATTGCAAGGTCAGGGAGTGGATTTATTCTCAGGTAGGAACTGATGCACATAAAGATTAATCTGAAATAGATAGATAGATAGATAGATAGATAGATAGATAGATAGATAGATAGATAGAGGTTGAAAATCCAATTTGAAACACTGGGAATGCTAAGCATTTCTTCAAATCAGATTACACCTTCTCAGACTAGGCACTGAAAAAATCTGTGGGGTATACAGTAAAAAACATTGTGGTTTACATAGCCTGAATACATCACACAGGAAAGCATTGTTAAAGGTAAGTAATAATTCTGTTTTTCATGGGAAGAAAATTACGATCTTAACAATGTAATCAATCTCTCTTTTCTAAGTTCTTGGCTTATAAAGCTACTTTAACACTTACACAAATGAGGATGAAATCCTACAACAAGATTCACCTTCAGAAAGCTCCCGCGTTAGGTGGATTTGCTGATACAGCTATATGGGTTAGCGTTTTCTAATCTAGACAAAGCATTCGGCTTTAGTGTGCTCTGCCTGTTGATGCACTGCGTCTGGGAGAGCACGGTGAGAATACTTAGTTTCCCTGACCTAGTATAGGAAGCAACAGCCAAACACAGAAAAATCTACAGAGAAAAATTCGGTTTGATATTTGAATGTTTTCATGTTTACAGGCTGATACCTGAATGTTTTCATATCTGCAGGTTTAAACAAAGTATCTTAATCTCACTACATTGCAGGTATTTTATGTTTCACAGATACAGGAGTGCGTGTGAAAAAAACAATCCAAGGGATTCTCCGCAATGCAGTTTTACATAAGGGCCTGTAGGAGCAGGCAGAATGTTATTAGACCATAAAAGCACATCAGGCTGATTTATGGTTTCTGATCAAGGTTTCTGTGAAAATTACTCTGCATCACCAGCTCAAGGTGACTGCTACCATTAATGTGTGGAAAATAAATGAGATGGGGAGACTGATATCAGAGGAAGTAAAAGGAAGCGCTGAGCCAGTTTATATAGCACAGGCTTCCCATTTTGTTTTACAGTGCATAGAAGGCTGTCATCAAAATGATTGCTTTGGGGCAGAAAAGGCAATTCTTGATAATTAGATCTTACGGAAGGCTTTCTTACATCCGGTATATAAGAACCATCAGGTATAATACCTTCCCACTATACGTCACCTTCTCCTCTGTCCTGTAAACATTCTTAGAACGTAGAAAATGAGTATCATATGTCTTTTTTTCACTGAAGTTATTTTCCAGAAGAGATAAAATTCCAGACATGATTTCACAGGAGTCTCAGTGACTAGGACTATTTAACATACAATCTGATAGCAATTTGCATTTTGACCAGCATTACAGCAAAAACCCGACATCTTTTCCACAGTTCAGTGTCCTTTTATTGTATGTTTTTTTCATTTATTAAGGCTGGATTTTTTATTCCATTTTTATTTTCTGTTGAAAATAAAAAGCAATACTGTGTATTTAAATACAAATGCATAATGCATTTTTTAAAATCTATTTCATTATATCTGTTCTAATGCACCACAGCTATTTTTACGTGTAGTTTATTTTTATTAAAGATACACCTATCTGTATAAAGCTACTTTAAATTTTCTTTATTTCCTCTTTATTGTTTTAAATTGTCTGCACTCTTCACTTTTTTTTTTTTTCCTGCACAATATTTCAAGACCTGTAAAGGAAATGACAATGAAATGAAATCCATCCATTGTACAGATTTTAGTGAGAGAACTAAACTGTGAACCATGGAAAATAGTCAGTGCATGTTTTGCTTCCATATGATTTTTAAAACCATTCTTTAATATTTTATTTCTAGATTCTAAAAAGTAGTATGCAGATGTACAGCATCATTTTACACATCTGGAGAACATCAGAGCTGCTCACACAGCTGGCTATAGCAGCTGATCTTATGGTCTTCAGAAGGCATGTTTTTAAAGCAGCACATGGAACAAAGACATCCGTATCACGGGCAAGGGCAGGGCGAGGATTTTGATTTTTAGGATACAATGACATGCCAACCACATATTGTTTTCAAAACAGACTCTTGAATCCTGAATCAAATTTCTTTCGATATACCCTGACAGTAAGATGTGACACTTTTGTTATTGCATAATACTAATTTATCTATAGTTTTTTAAACAGGTGTTTTATTACTACTGTTGGCAAGAAGGTTATAAGATTAAAAAAACCTGTTTTAACTTTTTTTATCCTTCAGATGCACCCTGAGAGAAAAAGGACTTCTGCCTATGTGCAAGGGTGATTAGCTTGTACTGTTAATAGGATGGATTTCCTGGTACTTAATTGAAAGCAGGTGGATAATTAAAACCAATGTGTAGCTAATCAAGAGCCAGCTATCAGGTGATCAGGAGGCCATGCCTGATTCTGTTCAGGATAAAAAACTAACTTTCAAGACTGTTTGCTTTAGAGGTTAATGTGAAAAATGTGAGAAATGCCAGTTCCTGGGGAGAATGCAATTAAAGTATTGTTTCACAGGCACTGAAGATGGCTGATATGAGCTCATGGTACTGTAACCTTCTTTGCTCAGTAGTGTTGTGATTTTTGTTTTGTGGAGTTGCTTGTCAATGTTAAGGAATCTGAATCTGTCTTTTGCTTGCTCTTATGGTTTTGCTTTGTTAACACTCTCATGTTACAAAATGTTACTATAAATCTGCAGAGATATAACGGGTTAATTAAATATGATGCTGATCTTGATGCAGCTATCTGTACTATTCGTGCCAAATTCTTGGTAACCTCTGAAACCCACTTAGGAAAGCATGGTAAGGCAGAGAGGAGAAAATAGTGTTTAAGCAACTACAAGTTTTAGAGTATTCCCTATGCTGCAACTTAAGTTTCCTTTTGCCTTAGTGTGATCATGTAGGGTAGTATGGTACCTAGATCTTGATGGTAAATAGGACCTATTGTATGCCAGTTATTTTCCTTTTACAAACCCTCATGCTAGGGAGAGGATACAGAATGTTGTCTCTGCTACAAAATGTCAGAAGTATGCATTGGGAATCATGCTTCTTCACCTTTACTTGCTTCTCTGACCTGCTTCTCTGCTATTTCTGGGGTACGCTTACAAGCCTTTAGCTGGTACGCAGCATTGCTAACAATGTGTTATACTTACAGGTGTTGCGTTTTGTGGATTTCTACTAAAGTATTAAAATGTCAGTTTAACTGTAATCTTTTTCCTTTGTCTTATCAGAATACAGGCTTTATAAGCAGGTACACGCCTAAGCAAGGAAAACATGTAGCCTGTTTAAAGTGCTACCAATTGGGTTTTTTGCTGAGGTGTTTCAACTTCTTTACTGAATGTGCTGATTTTGGCCGGGATGGTATGGGGTTATGTTTTGGATTTTTGCTGAAAACAGTGTTGATAACACAGGGATGTGTTTGTTATTGCTGAGCAGTGCTTAGACAGAGCCAGGACCTTTCCTGCTCCCCACCCCACCAGTCAGTAGGCTAGTGGTGCACAAGAGGTTGGAAGGGGACAGCTGACGCCAACTGACCAATGTTCCCTACCATATAACGTCATGCTCTATATATGGCTGGGGAAGCTAGCTGTGCAAGCAGGATCACTGCTGGGAAACAGACTAAGCGTTGTAGTCTTAAGTTTTTTTTCCTGTGGAGGTGGTGAGCAATTGCATTTGTGCAACACTTGTTCTATATACATATTATTATTTTTCTCTTCCTTTGTTATCCTATTAAATTGTCTTTATTTCAACTCACAAGTTTGAGGGCTTTTCCATTCTTCTTCCCACTCCACTGGAGACAGGGGAGGGGTGAGCCAGCAGCTGTGTGGTGCTCGGCTGCTGGCTGGGGTTAAACCACAACAATGAATAACTCTAGATTGATAATACTTATTGTTTTTCTCTTTCAAATTCAGTATACAGTTGGCTGTGATGGCAAAATAACTTAAGAGTCCTGTTTATTATTAAAAATTAGTTTGTATCTGTACTGAATTTTATATGCTGGCATTAAACACGCTAAGACATGAGATGCTTTCTATGATTTATTGGGGAATAATTTTTGTTAGATATTACCCTTGTTTTCCTTGTAGGTTTTTTGTTTTTTTTATATATGGCTGAACAAAATACTGTGAAATATTTTTAAAGACTCTTCCCTTTATAATCTCTTCCCTTTAAAATGCTTCTGGAAAAACTTTAGTGAAAGTTAGGAAGGAGATGGAAAAATACACAAGTGAAGAGAGAGAAGTTTAGAAAACTAGGGGATTCTGTACCTGCATGTGCTTCTCTTACAAGGGTATAAGAAGAGTTGCTAAACAAAAGCCATTCATTGCTCCTGACAATATAGAGAAGGGTATCACTAGTGAGATTTTTTTTAAATGTAAACAGATCTGTTTAGATGTGAAGAATTCAAAAGCTAGTGTCTTCAAACTGTCATAACCCAGAGGCACAAACCATCAAAGACGGTGGTAGAAACTGACAGAAAGGCAAAAGTTTTAAAGCTATTTATTTTGTCTTATTTTAAAGCAGTCATGGCAAGCAGTCATCAGCCTTGCGTCTTAATGTCAGGAAAGATGAAAACGCAATTGATTACGTAAGGGTCAAGACTTTAAAAGTCCTGTGAGGTTTAATCATCTGTTAATTTTTCCTAGGGTACATGTATATGTGTAAATGTATGTACAAAACAGCGTTAGTCACTAACTCCCACAGGAACTCTTTAAACATTGATAGTTTCTATCATTCAGTATCAAATGTATGTATGACAGGGAAAAGCAATGATCTAGGCAAATGGGTCATCTAAGCAATAGTCAGATTCTCCAAGCCTTTTTTACAGGGCAGGGAAACTGGCTGCAAGGTTTGATCATTAACTTTTCACTTTATGGTGTTGGGAGGGTAACTCTCGCTATATCTCATTTGTGTTATTTAATCCTGACTACATTCTTGGCAGTTCCCTTCCAACAAGGGTTTAGATGAACTTGGCACAGTTCTATGGAAAATTTTGAGGGTAAAGAAAACTAGTTCTAAGAAACATTCTGAGGAACCAAAGTTGAGCTTCAGATCTATACCTAGCTCAGTTGGTGGCTTGAGGAAATCGCTGTAATTCGCCATATTGTCTTAACAGTTTATATGGTTTTCTAAGAAGGGGGAGAGCAAAAGGGGAATAAAATAAAAATAACTTATATTGCTCAAGGGAGAGTGACCTTTCAGAAAATATCATAATTCTAACAGATGAGGCAGACTTCGGCATTCTTGAGGGAACAAGATATCAACTACTCTATAGAACCACTGTATAAAAGTATGGGCAAATGTACTGATTTTGCTGAGAGGCCTTGTCAGCCTGGGATGCAGCATTCTATTCTATTCTATTCTGGAATTAAGTATGGATCCTGGTAGGGTTAATGGGATTTGGGAAATAGTGGTTTAAGCCCTGATTAATCTCCGTCTACGTCTGTGAAGGCTTGCTAAGGTTCCTTGAATATATCTGGCTCACTTCATTGCTTGTCAGTGTGGTACAGGGGACTGGGTGTTTAATATGCTGTGCAAAGAAAATAACTTTTAAATTATAATGGTGCTTCTCAATAACAATAAATGGGCTGATGATAATTCTTAGCTAAGAGGTGCTTCCCAAAAGACAGTCTGGGGAAGGGAGTAAAAGGCAAAGTGATCCTATTGTTTAAACTTATGGCTCTGGGACCAGCCACCAGAGAACAAAGTGCTCCAGCCAAATCCCGACAGACAACTTATTTTCTCTCTGGGACAAACAAGTAATTTTTAGCCTTTTATGGCATAGGAACCAGTTCTGAACTGGGTAAAAAGACAGTTTTGGTTTATTCTATGATTTTAAAATTCAAATGTAGCTGAGGAAGTGACACAGATACGTTAAAAGGAAAATGACCCTCCCACTGCGTACTGTTGCTACTGCCACACTTGAGAAAAGGAATTTCTTTCCCCAAGTGCATCACCTGTTCCAAGAGACAATAAAAGTGAAGTACCAGAACTTTGCCCAAACTGTGGATATACTGCAGTGAAAAATCAATAAAATCTGATTATTTTTGCGTAAGGTGTAGTAGACTGCATTAAAATTAATACTTCCATGGCTTTGAGGTTCATTGCCAACTGAAGACATGAACATAAGATCAAACAAAAATTAGAAATAATAATATTATTAACAATATCTTGGTCTTGCATAGTATTCTTCAGGGGGAAAAAAGAACAAGTTTTAAGATGGGTCAAAAAATTTGTTTTTCCACAGAAAAAAGAAGAAAATTGAAGAGACCACAATAGCATTGTAGAAATGATAATGGAAAAGATAATATCTCCTTAGGTTATTTTCTCAGCTCTAGGACAAAAGATCAGAGGAGGCATGAATAGATGTTAAAAAAATTTAAAAAAAAAAAAAGGGAGGGAGAGTTGGAAGAGACATACAAGGGCTTTCTTTGCACTCAGTGTAATCAAAGTTACTAATGGCCTTCCTGGCAGGTTGTTTTGAAGCAGTATTAGTCAAAAAGGTGATACTGTTTTACCTGTCAGAAGTATATTAACAAGGCTCAGGCATATTTTCTCATCTTCTGATGTTATGGGATACAGTTGAATATAAGAAATATTCTGAGAGCTGGATTCTTTGTTACATTTTCTCTGTATTCACTCTAATTGTGCACTAGCAGAAATGTGTAGCAGTTGGAACTTCCTATCTGCCAAAGAGTATTCAACCTGCATCTAAACTGGTTGGAGAGAAATTACACTTAGTATTTATTAAAATTACAGGCTTTAGAGTACACTTGTTAACTGTAAGTTTCCTACTTCAGTGTGTGCATCTGTAGTGTTCTTATCAACACTTTTGTGTAAAACCAAGGAATATGAAAAAATTAATACATTAGTGTCTAAATTATTTTAATGTATAATAACTCATAATGCAGTATAGCTCAATCAATTGACCACTAAATATGTTTGCTTGCTTTTTGTTTGTTTTCCTACCTTCATATAATCTTCTGTAGTCATTTGATGTCAATAGCTGCAAAACCTGTAGTCTTCATTTGCAGTGGCTTGAGCCTCTGGAAAATAAGCCTGACTCTCTGCTCAGGTTTGTTGAAAAAGAAAATGTGTTTTGAAGTAAGTATCAGCTAAACGGCTACATTTAAATCACTTTAAATGTTTCTGCAATAAGGTGAGCATCATATATGTGACAGAACTTGGACTTTGAGATTGGGGTGATAACTGTAAATCCTTTGCAATTAATCTGTAGATTTTTTTTTTCATTTTATATGTAAAACTTTAAGTTCTTAAGAAGTAAAAGAGTATACATCTTAACGATAATGTTTCTTCTTCAATGTAATCCACCCTAATAACATATGAAATTCCACTGACAAGTTATAAAGGAAAACAGGTAGGTTAACAGGAAGAGTGGAACCCAAATTTTCTGTTTCAAGGGACTTCAATAGCCATTTCTAATGATAAGAGCAAGAAAGGTGCAGATGAACTGCAATACTACTTAAGGTATGGAGAATCCATAGCTGGATAGCGCACTGGAACATTCAAGGTCTCGTACAGTGTAGTGCAAAACAAATAATTTATTGCACTGTTTCTTTTGTTGCTAGTTCTCACCCTGGTTTTGCAAATCTATTCAAGGAACTCAGCTGCATCATGGGTATCTAGATATGAACTTGTTGTGTTAGCATCATTTCTATCAGATAGCAAATTTATTACTAAAGTCAACCCCTCTTTTATACTTTAGATTGATTTCTTTTTTCAGCTTTACACACCTGTCTTCATACAGTTAACTTTTCAGAGGCTAGTCATTTTGTGGCAGATATATATGATCAATTGTTGAATGAGACTGTGCCTTAGGTGTGTAGCTGATATGTGATCTGATCCTTTCACTTCTGAGAGCAGATATTCAATTTTTGTCTATTAAGATCGTGTATATATGCGATTTAGGTTTCCTGCAGCTACTGAAGTGGTTATTGTGTATAAACAGCTATTCTGCACTACCCTTATGGTAGGGTATATAAACATGGTGTATGCATGCTTGCAAATCTGCGTGCAAAATGGGTCATCTTTTCAAAACTATGTTTGCTTTATAACAGGAAAAATACACTTTGCCTAATATATTTTGCTCTTTCTCATTTGAATAAACTCATTCTTTCTGTGTTGCATATCTCACTTCATTTAACTAAACTTCAAAATATGTAGGATGATACTTCAGTGTTGCAGGGTTTTTTAATGCTTACTTTTCTCTGCTAAGGTCAGGCACCGGACTGGACTTTGATTCTACCTTTTACATTGCCCTCTGAGCAATTCTCATCTGGCAAACCTTCTAAAACCTGCCACATCAGGCACCGTTACCAACTAGACCAAGAGTTTAAAAGCGTGTCAGTACAGCCAAAGAGTACAAAATGTCAGTGCATTAACGTATCAAATATGGTTGAGGGGGTTTTTACCCATTCAAATGGTAAAAACATGTTATTTGCTATGATTCTCAGCTGTCTCCAGAGCACTGATCTGTTACAAGACTTATTTCAGTACAAAAAATGAATTGTAAAAAGTCTTCATGCTGAACTGATATTGCACCCAGCCTGTTTCCAAATCATTCTAGCAGTAGACATTTCTATAGGACTCAGCTCACTTAATGATACCTATTTTGCAAAAGTTAACCAGACCCATAACATTTTGTTAAGAAAAATAAATAATTCTGACATGCAAAAAATGAGCTTAATCCCCAATTCTGATTTCATTAAATGCAGAAATTCATTTCAATTTCCTGTTGAATTGCTGGTCAAACTATGATGATGGCCCAATAAAGTGGAGAATATGACAATTTATGTCATGGAGCAATAATTTCACCTAAAAGTGAAAGAATTTTTTTCTTTCTCTCGTTTATTCTATTTACTATTAAACTCCTTCAAGACTAATGTGCAGTAGGTGAATGTAGATTGTTTCAGTTGATTTTTATTCCAAATGGTTAATGCAGCCCTTTAATATAATTCAGATAGGCATAACTAAGTACTATACTTAACATGTACCGGATCCTTAAATTGAATTTGATGGCAAAGGAAGAATTACTCAGGTACTTCAGTAATCCTCTGTCTCTTCTGATTTGGGTAATGGGCTACTGCAAATTTCTCTAACCATTGAATGTTGGAGAAATGTCCCTAGACACACCTTGAATAATTTTTCCCTTGTAACTGGAAGAGTGCACCACTCCCTTCTGTGACGGTAAACATCTTACAGATCTTTCTGTTGATGTCTATAATGAAGGTATATTTATAAATCTAGCTGTTCTGCAACTACCAGCTTTTAATTTCTAATGAATTTATACCCTCTTGTTCTGCCAGATGCTATTCTGCCCACTACTAATCCATTCCTTTTCTGCCCGGTCTATGGAGAGCACAACATTAATAATATAGGCAGTGTCTAGATTGCCTTGTTTTTATCGGCCAAGCAATGGATGCAATTTTTTGTCAAGTAATTTGATATTGAGGCAAATTGCAGTTGCATTTATAATAGAAGCCATCCAAAAACAACGCAAAGACCATTATTATTACCCTTCTTCCAGGCCAATATTCATGCCACTATTTACCATTACAGTATACAGCAGAGGTTTTTTAACTGGCATCTTTCCTATTTTGATTCTTCATTAACATTCATGTAACAGTGAAAATGGAGGCTTTATTGAATCCCACAAAGTGGCTATATAATTTTTTGTTTGTGTAGAAAGTGAATGTCAAACATGGATATCAGGGTAACCTTATATTACTGGTAAACCAATAATCTTATATTGTTGGCTCTGTTTTCTATAGTTTTCTGACTTACTGTGTCGGTCTAATTATTAGCCTTTAAATATTTTACACGTTGCATGTTACTGAGATCAGGTAATTGGTCTGTAGTCACTTTAATTATCCTTCCACCTGCCCACAGTATAGATATTACATCTGTTACTGTTCAAATATAGAGTACCCTTCCTGACTTGTACATATATTCAAAATATTTAAAGTACATGTTTATAGTCCTGCAAATCCACCTTTCAATTATCTTAATACTTTAGGATAATAGCTATTCAAACCTTGGAGCTTTGCTTCTACCCCAGATGTGATTATTTTTATTTCTAGCCACCTGCCTTTTCCCCATACTTCATATGACTGCTCTCACATGATTGCCCTCACAGGAAACAAAGCTTTGTGAGATGTGACTCAGTTTTGAGAGATCTGAGGTCATTTTGTTGCTACTTCAGCTCTTTAATCATTTTCCTTTAATTTTTTTTTAGGGTTTCCGCTGTTTGCTACAACAGTTCTTGAGGCAGTTATGCATACCATACTCCTTTCACTAACTAAGAATAAAACTGAAGATTTTTGTACCTTTTATGTAAGATAATATTGCCTTCTGTATTAAAAGTTTTAGAAGTGTATGGACTATTCCAGTACAAATGAACATTTAAAACATTGATGTTTTAAATAATTTATGATTTTATCCTTTTTGAATTATCTGTTGAATCATCTTCCCACAGGAAAAAAAATTCTATTTGTGCATATTTACTACAAAAGTGTGTATATGTATTTAAATAAGTAGTAAAAAATGGAATTGTACTAATAGTACATGAACGTCAGTGTGGACTAAGAAGGATACAGTAAGCTCAGTCTTTAAGCAATAATGTTACCATATGAACAAGTATTTGAACTGATGAAGCTATTGAATCTTGGCATTCAAATACAGTCTTCATAGAACTATGTCTTAGTTATATCATCAAAAATTTAAAACTTTGGGTCAACTTTTGCTTCAGATTGCAAAGCCTTTTTTTTTTTTCTTTCGCTTAGAGCTGTTTCATGGGAGTCTTAGGTGAGTTTTGAGAGATGCAACAGTATCACAGAGCATGAATCTTGAATGTTGACTTTTGCCTGACAATATCTGACACAAATGGATTCAATCTCCTTTAAACTCAGTGGAATTTTAAATAGATTAGATAATCCCAATATAGAAAGCCTTATATTTTGAGTTACTCCAGTTGAGAGCTCTTGCCAGTGACACATAGTTAAGTGGACTTATACTGTATTATATTAAATCATGTACAGAAAAAATTTAATGTCTAAACCCTCTTTCTATTTATCCCAAGACCAGCAGAAACAAAGATATAGAAGGAAGGAGGAACTCCAGTAAGAACAATTTTCTAAAGATATTTCAAGATCAGTTGTTCTTTATTTATGTTGCAAAAATGATGTTCAAAAATTGAAATTAAGTTACTTTGTACAGTCTTTCTGTAGGATGGAAGATATATGTGCAAAATAAGTAAATACTTAAATCATACTGGTTCAAGAGATTGTGCATTTTGTGCATATTTATTGCAGATTTCATAAGAAGTGGAAACAGTTTTGACCTTTTACAATCATTCAGGAGATCTTGGGAAGGAGAATTCATGTAGCATTGCTTAAATATCAGTGGGACAGAGATGAACTAAAATGGTTTGTAAAGATGTGTAGCGAAGATTGGGATGGGCAGGGTCATTCCTCTCAATGTTGAGGTGTATTCTTTCTTAAGCAACTTATTTCCAAAGTTTGCAGATTTTACTAAGGCCTCTTCATTTGAAGCATCTTGATTCCTCACCTGGAAACACAGACTTATGAGTGTTTTAGACAGTATCTGTAGAACAGATCTGTTGGATGAGATTCTGCCAGCTTCTCAAGATGCAAGCAAACCAAATTTGATTGATTTATTTATTTCCCCACCATCCCTTTCTTAAACCAGAGACACTCATTAAAAATACTTAGATCCAGTGGTCTCTAATGCCTTAGAGCTTTGTGATACCCAAATTCCATATGAAGACTATTCCATATGAAGGTTAACTTCAAAGAAGAAAGTATTCATTGAGCTGAAAAATACCACTCTCTGTAACAGCCATTATCATTCTTGACTCTGAAGGGAAAACTTGAGGAGCATTTTATCAAGTATTTATGCACTCTACTGTACAGTCAGGAAGGAACTACGTGCATTCCTTTGTTTTCTATCCTACAGAGAAATACGTAGGATGCACCTGAATGTCCTGTATTCTTGGTTTACTTTAAATGTTTTTGAAACTCCACAATGCATAAATTTGTGTCTATTTAATATTAGAAGTGTATGTGTAGATGGCAGTTTTGATTAGTTTATGATGTTCCTGGGCAGGTGAGAGAAGCTGTGCTCTGTGGAGCTCATAGAATGCCCAGCTGTGTATGGAAGTGGGCTGGAAGGTGATGAATTGCTTAGGCTAGTCCAAAGGGAAGTATTATAATGAAGTTCATCACAGAAAAATGTAAGTTAGCTACCATGAAAACTGTTTGAAATCAAAAGCAACCAAGAAATTTTGTCAGACTAATTTAAAGTTATAGTAAATCTGTATCTGAAAAGTGGACAATATTTTACTTAGACTACAAACATGAAACTTTATATCAAATATCAAAATCTTTGAAGATGTTTTTTAAAAATGTAGGTGATATCAAGCATAAAATATCAACCAGATCGGCAGCATTACATGCACCTGCTTAACCATATACAATTATACCCCCATTCATATGATGAAATCTTCATCCTCTGCAGTTTCTATTAAATAAAAATTCTATTTTTGCCTATTGTTTCCTCAGACAGAAGTCTGCTGACATGAGTAGCTAGATGTCTAATTCTAATCCCCAGCCATACAGCAAGCAATAGTCTTTCATTTTACTGTGGTTTAGTAGGTTGTTTAGAACTGTCAAAGGACACAATAAAAACATATTTTAGCTGTGCTAAACACTAGTAAAAAGCAAATATAAACATCTCCAAGAAATTTAAAGAACATGATGTTCTAGTCAACCTCAACCCATATAAAAGCAACAGTAAAAATCTTAAAATATTATATTTCTCCATCATTAATAAACCTATTGTTGCTGAGAAACACAAAAAGTTACTGCTCTAGAAAAGATGGATTTTTTTTCTAAGAGGTGAGCGATATAATCTGTCTTGGGTCTGTTTATCCATGTTAGCGGTAGTGCCTTGCATCCAGAAGCCCTACAGACAGTCTCACCCAATAGGACATTTTTAGCTCCACTTCATCATTGTGTAAGTGTGCTTTACTGCTGTAGTCAGCTAGGTTGAGAATTAGGTTCTTTTTAATGGTCCAGAGCCTTAGCTGACAACTGTTATGGACTGGAGTGCTTTTCAAATCCTTCAGGCAATCATAAAGAAACTTGATTTGGAAGGGGCCTTTGGCAGTCATTTTTTTTCTATCATGTTCAAAGAAGGACTAACTTCAAAGTTTGGTCATGTTGCTCAGGGCTTTCTTCAACAGATTTTTGAAAAGCTTTGTATGTGGGGATACCACAGTACTTCTGAGTAGCCTACATCAATCTATAACCACTATTTTTATGAATAACTTTATGTAGGTCCAACCAGGATTTCTCATACTGCCATGATTCTCCTTATTCCCCTGTCCACATTTGAGAAAGAGAAGGGTCTGGTCTCTTCAGTGGCCACCCCCTTTAGATGATGAAAGGCTGAAATTTTTTTCACCCTTAGCTTTGATTTCACCAGGATAAACAGAACAAATTATTTGGAAAACTTTTCTATTAAAAAGACAAGAATCCTATATAATTTTTCCCTGCATAGTACTTGAATTTGGAGAACACATAACTTTCTGCGTAATTTTTTTTAAAAGATCTATAATCTGTATAGAAGTAGACTGTTTCCATTTGCCTTCTCACAGGCACACTGATGTTACTATTCTGGTGTACAGAGACGTGCAGGTACTCTTCCCTTCTTGGTTAGCGTTATAGGGCAGATCTGTATCCAGGAAATACATGAAATTAATCAAAATACTAATCTTCCTGTGCCTGCTTTTATGAGAGAATAAGTTTTTGAGTTAATATTTGGTTAATGATTAAAAATTTATTCCCATTAAGCTCCCTCATAATTTGCTCAAATCCTGAGAGACCAACAAGAATATTTAAGCATATGCACATTGGCATCACGGTTTTGCAATCTTGCCAATTGCAAGTCAAATAGCCAAAGAAACAAAAAATATTTTTCAAAAGATATTTTTCTAAACATATATATTCCTTGGAATAGTTGAAGTTTTAAGGTGCGTGTGCAGTCACATTTTCTCACTTTTTCTGTCATGAGAGTTATATATAAATATGTTTTTAGTTGGTCTTTTTTTGAGGCAAAAATATTACATATTAGAAGCTGAAGACTTTAATTTGAACAACTTTGACCTATAAAATCAGAAAAAAAAGGTAGGGACGGTAACAATTCCTCAAATATGTGGAATATAATTTCAAGACCTGAAGGAAGGAGAGGTAAGAAATATAATAGTACAAATAAGAGATGACTATCAATTTTAAAATTTTTTTCAAGGAAAATGTTGATGTCCTATGGTGGTTCTTCTCTAGTTTCTCCATAGTTTTACATGATTTCTTGAAAGTGAGCCAGGTAAAACCTTTCTCTTGTTACTGGATTATTATTAACTGGATCTCTGAATAGTAAGTGTAATTCAGTTCAGATTTAATAGATGTGTTTCTTACATTACACACAAATGTATGCGATTAAAGAACAGAGTACAAAGAGTACTCTTTTTCCTCCACCTTTTCTTTTTATTTTTGAAAAACTTTGACTTGAATGTTCACCTATTTGACCATAAAAATGTGATTGATGCAACTTCTATTTACTAGTATTCACATTATATATCATATACAGTTACAGAACATGTGACAGTGCGTTACATTTTCATTCCTGCACATTTAACGGGGGGGGGAAAAACAGATGACAACAGTAAAAAAACACTAAAAAGCCAAACGACCAACAGTATGAAGCATTCTCTGTACAAGAAAAGATTCTGTGTGGGAAAGTGTTAGTCATTATGAGACTTTTATTTCAATAATTATTTTTCAGCCTTTGATGGCATTATAGGTCAAACAGCTATTGTTCCAAGTACACCAGAATTTAATACAGAAGGACACTGTAGATATGTCAAATAGCTGATTCTTGTATTTCCACAATACATAATTTAACATTATTTTAATTTATTATCTGTGTGATAAAATTTTGCATATGCTTGTTTTCAAGTTCACTAACTTTTGTGCAGCAGTTTCACGTAGTTTCTTTATTGGATAGACCTTACTGCTCTATCCTGTCTAAACCACACTCATCTAAATCTCAACCTCTTAAAGCAAGAGATATCCATGTACACTATTTGAGTTTTAGTTTGGGGGGGACATAGAAAAAGATAGATGCACTGTAAGCATATTAGAGGTAGTTGGCTAACTTTCCCTAGATCCTCATCCTTCTGCAACAAGAGACATATTCCTGTCATCAGTAGTCAATGAAAATTTTTGCCACACATTTACCTTTCAGGCAACAAGCAGGCTATATCAGTACAGGATGATGGTGGTGGTCTTCAGTCTGTTGTGTATGATATATATATATATTCTTTAATAGTAGTTTGTATTTTAATACATGAGACTGTTGAAATTCTGACTATATTAACTTTTACAAGAGTAAGGCTTTTATTCACTCTCTGGTTGTTTTCTTCTATACAGATCTGGATTTGGCATCCAGGTGACACTGAAATAACACAATGTTGTTACAGTAGTTTTGTTACTGAGCTCAGTGGGTTGAGAGTGAAAAATTGATGCTAGCAGGTATGGCCATCACTTTTGCTAGATACGAATATTTAGTCTGTAGTGAACTTCAGAAACTGCTCAGATGTTATTAGATCAGATCAAGCTGTGCCAAAGGGAACCAGTGCTGCCCAGAGGGACCTTGATGGGCATGAAAGGTGGGCCCATGAAAACCGCATGAAGTGTAAGGTCCTGCATATCAGTCAAGGCAATTCCAAGCACAAATGCAGGCTGGGCAGAGAAAGGATTGAGAGCAGCCCTCAGGAAAAGGACTTGAGGGTGCTAACTGATGAAAAACTCAACGTGAGCTGGCAGTGCACGCTTGCAATCCAGAAAGCAAATCATATCCTGGACCACATCAAAAGAAGCGTGATCAGCAGGTCAAGAGATGATTCTTCCCCTCTACTCTGCTGTGGAGAGTACTCTGCTACCCAACCTGGAGTTCTGCATCCAGTTCAAGAGTCCCCAGTACAAGACAGTCGTGGAGCTGTTAGAGTGAGTCCAGAGAAGGGCCATGAAGATTATCAGAGGGGTGGAGCACTTCTTCTATGAAGACAGGCTGAGAGAGTTGGGGGTTTTCAGTCAGGAGAGGAGAAAGCTCCAGGAAAACCTTAGAGCAGCTTTTCAGTACCTAAAGGGGGCTACAGGAAAGCTGTAGAGGGACTTTTTACAAGGGCATGTAGTGATAGGACAAGGCGAAATGTCCTTAATCCGAAGGAGGGTGCGTTTAATTTGGATAGGAAGAAATTCTTTACTGTGTGGATGGTGAGGCACTGGAAGAGGTTGTCCAGAGAAGCTGTGGATGCTGCATCTGTGGAAGTGTTCAAGGCCAGGCTGGATGGGGCTTTGGGCAACCTGGTCTAGTGGAGGGTGCCCTTCCCCATGGTAGGGGTGTTGAACTGGATGATCCTTGTGGTCCCTTTCAACCCAAACCATCTAATGATTCTTTAATGAGCTTCTCATTTCAGGTTTTTAACCTCAGAAAGAATGACCTCAAGTTAAAATAGATTTGGCAAGACTTGTTGAATGTCTAGGAAGAATTTAGGCTTAGTTTTGATCTCTGAATCATCTTACAAACCTCACCTAACATGGGAATCTATCGTGCACCAAATTCAGTAGCCATACAAATTTTTGTGTAGTTAAGATACTCACATGTGCAGGATATCATTATGCCAGCTTATTCTCTACTCATGGCCTATTCAGTTCACTTCATCATGCCAAAACCTAAATCCCATCCCAGCTGTCTGGAAATCCCATAATTACAGTCAAGGCTGGCAGTTACCAATCTTAGAACAGTCAGCTTACTGATTTTTTTTTTTTCTTGGCAATAGGCATCGTAAACAGATGACAAGGGAAAATCTTCTGGCATCAGTACAAATTAGTTTGCTACAGGGTTGGCTAGCGGAACATGTTTTGTTGCACTTTATTAATTTCCTACCACCCTTCAACAGCTAACCGAAATGTAGAGAGTCTGGATATTGTGGTCTTTCCTGAAGCCATTGATCACTTGGATCAGTGCTTGTTTTATTTGTAGAGTCATGTCTCCTGATAAAAAGTTTGGTGTATGTTTTGTAGATGGGGGTCCACACTGAGACTGCTTTAGTGTACATGTGGAGCCTTTACTGGGGCTAATGGGCAGAGCTTTCTGAGAGGTCTTTTCAAGGTGTCACACCTACTTTACTTTGTAAGCCCAGGCTGTTAGATTGACAGAGATGTAAGGCACCCTGGGCCCCAACAGCTTTCTTCTTCGCTTTGCAATTCTAAGTAAAAGAAATTCTTCCTCATTAGGAGGATTCTGCCCCATCCCCCTTTTATTACTAGAAAGGGACTTTAGCAAAAAGACTGAATCTATGAGGTGTGCTTATGTACCCGGTCTGTGGTTTTTTTAAGGTGCAAGATAGGAAAGTGTACAGAAATCTATCAATAATAGCTCTAATAGTTTTCTGACTCACTTTTCATAACACATAGTTTTTCAGTGGTTGCATTCTTCCCGTCCCATGAACAGTCCTAAAATGGGAGTGATCCAAAGTCTCTATATTTGTTTTCTAGAACAATGATACTGTTCTGTAGCAAGTTTCTAGAAAGGACCTGAACATGCTGCTGCTATGGGGGAAGAAAAAAAAAAAAGGCAGGCTGTATCCTGGGATGTGATCAGAGGATATCTGTGGTTGAGTATAGAGTATCTATTTTCTTCTGTTTGAGGCTTGCCAATTAAAACTAGAGAAGTGAGATAGGGACTGTGATGTGTCTGTTCTCCAAGGAGAGGTAGGACACTTACCCTGGTGTGTCTTTCCCTTAAAATCCAGTTCTGATCCATGGGTGTATCTTACCCGTGGGAGTTCACTGACCCTGGCCTTTGCAGCCCTCTACTCCCACAGAAATTCTGCATATGCATATATCATTTCATATCCATGAAAACATCAGTGTGATGTTTGTCAGTTGACACTGTAACGGTTCTGCTAATCTGGTAAGAATTAAGCAGATAAATTTGTTTGTTCCTGGGCTTCAAACAGAGAGAGTACTTGGAATCACAGAATCGTAGAGGTTGGAAGGGACCTCGAAAAATCATCTAGTCCAACCCCCCTGCCAAGGCAGGACCACATCACTCAGGAACGTAAATATCATGTCTGGCCATGAGCCACCCTTTTTACTAGATCGGGAGTCCAGAAACCTTAGCTGACACTGCAACTTGATGGGACTAGTCTATGCTTCCTCTGCAGTACAACTTCTTGGGTAATCTTTGATATTTCAGAAGAAGGTGAATAGATGAAGAGCAGTTATTCATTCTGCTGAGGCCACACCTTGAGTACTGTGTCCAGTTTTGGGTTTCTCAATACAAGAAGGACATTGAGCTGCTGGAGTTTGTCCAGAGAAGGGCAACAAAACTGGTAAAGGGACTTGAAAACAAATCTTATGAGGAATGCTGAGGGAATTGGGCTTGTTTAGTCTGGAGAAGAGGAGGCTGAGGGGAGACATGAAAGCTCTCTACAACTACCTGAAAGGAGGTTGTAAGGAGGGGGTTGTTGGTCTCCTCTCCCAAGTAACAAATGATAGGACGAGAGGGAATGGCCTCAAGTTGCATTAGGGGAGTTCTAGCTTGGATATTAGGAAAAACTTCTTCATGGAAAGAGTAGTGAGGTATTGGAACAGACTGCCTAGAGAGGTGGTTGAATCGCCGTCCCTGGAGACATTCAAAAACTGTGTAGACGTGGCACTCCGGGACATGGTCTAGTAGGCATGGTGGTATTAGGTTGACGGTTGGACTTGATGATCTCAGAGGTCCTTTCCAACCTTAGTGGTTCTGTGATTCTAAGTTGTAGTTAAAAGGACATGTAACAGTTATAATGACCAAGGGAGGTTTTGTGGCAAAACAGGGGGAAAAAGACATTTGGGCAAATTTGCAGTGTTATGCAGTCTTAAGTCCACTCAGCTATGCAAAGGGAAAAGGTAGATTGTCTTTAGAGCTGAGGCACTAGCTTGCTAAAGAACTGCCCTCTGAGTGACAAAAGGCTTAGCTGGGTAAAACTGCATTATGCCTAAAATGCAGCTAATTAATTTATGTTCTTTGGTTAGTTAAGT
Organism: Psophia crepitans; assembly: GCA_013399095.1. Classification (NCBI taxonomy): domain Eukaryota; kingdom Metazoa; phylum Chordata; class Aves; order Gruiformes; family Psophiidae; genus Psophia; species Psophia crepitans. The sequence goes on from VWZZ01006837.1 coordinate 300,015, forward strand.
CAGGAGACATGAATCTTAACATTGGAGCTCTACAGTAGTACTGAACACAAATTGAAATCCTAACTGTGTTTATCTCACACAACTGTAATTTCTGAAGTTGGAGGATACTATCTTTCCAGATAGCATCTTTCATATCTTAAAATACTAAACAATATAGGGAGCTCTAAGATCTTGTCATTTGCCTACTGAATACAAATATTATCAATTCATGTAAAAGGCCACTTGCTGTTTAAAAAATAAAAAAATTAAGAGGCAAGTCAGTCACCCTGATCTGTGTTTGAATTGACTATCAACAGCTAAAGCGGCACCTTTTTTCTACCCTGAAAGTTATCTATGATGCTTGAAGACTGTTGGTTAGAAACTGTCATATAGAGGTCAAAGAGGAGAGTGCTGTGTGGCCTCTTTCTTCTTAAAAGAAGAGTAGGAGACAGAACATTTCTGAAGAGATTTTTTCCAGTGAATTGCATAAAACAAATCACATTCTTTAAGCCTTATTTTGTCATTATATTGATTCTTAATAATTTTTTGATATCTATATTCAAAGTAAAAAATATTTCTTCATTTGAAATCAGAGTATTGTATCCTTCCCCTCTTATCCATTAACCTTCAAGTTTTTGTTGTCTGTGAAATTGTAAACTCAATAAATGTGGATTTCCCTATAGAAGGTAAGAATTTAATATTAGTTTGTTTTGACATTCTTCTATCCAAAGCTATTTTATTACTATCTAAATTTCTCTTTCCCTTTAAAGACAAGATATTCTTATCTACATCAGGTATGCATTTTTACCAGAAAGGTACCATTCTCATTTCTCATACATGGGAATGTTCTAATTTTGACAAAACTAATCGGGGGAACTAGCATAATGCTAAAGAATGAGCCACATTGAATTATGTTGGAGACAAAGAGCATAGATAATATAGACAATTTTTGGTTGAGGTGAGATGTGAATTCTGGTTTTAGAATGTCTAAAAAGTAAGAAATACAATTTTTTACAATCAACATTATTGACATCAGACAAAAAAGCAATGTTTTCTACATCACTAAAGTTATCATTCTTCCTTTTTGTTTTTATGATGGAAATAGGCCTTTGTATAATCTTGCCATAGAAAAACTCAGCTGGATTCTCCAGAGTGATTACTGAAAATCTCCCAGGAGGAACTACTTGTGGTCTAGAAATACCTATACATTTTCTGCATTACAATATAGTAACTGTGAGATTTTTTTTTGGGGGGGGGGGGAGGATTGTATCTGCATAACCTGTTTGCATTTCAGCAGAAGACATTTGTGTTGTTCCACTCTAGATAGTATCTGTATATAAAAAAATCTGCACTGCTCCTTATCTCAGTGCCTTTCAATCTGCCTTTCAAAAATAGTCACAAATACAGCATCTGACTCTCAATGTATTTTCTAAATCATACAAAGGCAAAGTTGTTCTCAGAGATATATAAGTGTAAAAAAAAAATTAATAAATTTTCCTTCTATTCTACTACCTAGTAGCATTCATTATAAAAAGGACTTTTCCTATAAAAAATATAATTTGCTTAGCAGTTCTGGTATGACCCAAATAACCCCATTCATTTCACAGAAACAGTTTTAGAGGCTATGTTGCATTATTCATTAATGTTGTGGATAACAACTTCAACCTCAGGACTGTTGAGCCAGCACTTTCATGAACAGTAAATTCCCTGAGGGAGGGAATGAGAAAAATTGTCCCTACCCTGAGGTTTGAAAAATAGTCTTTACTACAGGAAGAGTTTGCTGATGGGTTGTGTCTAATGAGTGGAAATTCTCTGACACGATAATCATCCCCTGGAACACTTCTGGAAACCTGAGGCACTCTAGAAGACTGTTACAAAGATTTTTTTATTATTATTTTTTTAATCCTTCCATCCCATGACATGCATATGCTCAGTCCTTGGGAGCTCCTGAAAAGGGAATTTCATGCTGTGGAAGTGGTATTTATTTTATTAATGTCTTTTTCTACCTGATGTGCTAATGGGAGAAAGAAAGAAAGAAATAGTGTCCTTCCTACAAAGAATATTGTATATATGTAACTGAATACAAATTTGAAATGAGTATTTAGGGAGAGGCAGTGAAGAGTCCATCTGTCTTTCCCACACCTAAAGACGGGATTAAACCACTCTAAACTCCTCTATTAAGTTGACATCTTCACTTCATACTGATTCCAGTTTTGTTGTTTGTTTGTTTTGGGAGGGGCAGCAGTGGGATTTAAACTAACACTGATCGGGCCCAGTTATTAGTCCTCCAGAATATATACTGTCTTCCATCTTCCTAGTCTTGCAAAAATTGCCCTCTTACTGTACATGGGTGACTTGGCTATAATATCCTCAGAAGTTACCTGTGTTGATATTCCTGTTCAAAATTCATGGTTATTTTGTGACAAATTTAACAGGTCATCCAATGTCTCCTGTGAAATTTTCACTTAACACACAGAAAAAAATTCAGTCATTTCTAGACTAGAGATTAATTTTTCTCTTCTCATATGTCACTATGGTCTACAAATAATAGTAAGAGTTTGATTCTGATGTATTTTTCAACAACATAACTGAAAACTTTTCCTTTGTGATGAAAGGAAAAATCAGGATAGAAAATAGAATCAGGAATTATATAGGGTGGGGTTGTGGGTTTTTTTTTTAACAGCAGTAAAACACATAGACAGATTGACATTAATGTGTGCCTGCCTTTACTTTTTAGCAAGTATAAATTATTCAAGGAGTATCACAGCATGTATTAGTTAAAAGTAATTGAAATATAAGCAGGATTGGAACTATGTCTAGCATGCTTCAATAGTTTAAATATTTGCAAATAGAAAATATAAGAATTTTCTGATTCTGATTTCACACTTGTTCTGCACTGTCTTTAAACTTCCAACCACACAGATTGGGATGGACCTCAGGATAACAGCAGGTTCCACATGTTGCTCAAAACAGGATCAACACTGAATATATTAACTGGTGTAATACTGAAGAGTGGAAGCTATGAGACACTAATTTGTGTCATTGGGAAAAAGAAGAGTTCGAATGGGGCCCTTTTGCTGCTGTGTGACACTTAGAACTATCTGCAGGTCCCCAGCCTGGCAACATAAGATGTGCTTGAAGGCAAATGCTGAACAAATTGCTGTCTGTAGGTGAACATTTTCAAGAAAGACAGTAAGTTTTTGTTATTTCCATTCGCCTTAAGAACGGAGAATAAAATCAGAGGGATGATATGACTGGCATTTTGAAAAATTAATAGGATAATTTAATTGACTGGAATGTGACAGTATCTCAAATGCCTATGGAGAAGTGCGCGAACTTACATAGCTCAGGTAAATTTCTTTGTAAAACACAGGACATAACAGCTGTGGCACATCACTGAACATACAAGGCTGATGAATGCTTAGTGAAATTGTCTGAGAGGAGGAAGAAAGGCAGTAAAGTAGTAGCAGTTCTTTAATAGTTGAAAAATAAACCAATTAGTGATAAAAGCAGAGCTTAGTGTAGTAATGAAGTGAAAGCACTTCTGTGAAGAACATAGAAATTATCCAGGAACTTGAAAACAGGGTTTATGCTAGATTGTTACATTTGGAGTTTATCTGTGTTTTTTATTGAAGAGGTTGAAAAAGTACTTGCTCTTTGTATTATAGATATTTACATGTGGGAAATGCCATGATCATTTTGTCTCTTTATCTTTCCAACAGTCATAAAAAGAAGCAGTATTTGGAAGTTTAGCTCTCATATCAAGTTTGACTCAGTTGATTTTTTTAGGAGTGTAAGAGATTAGGAATTTAAGAATGATAGCTTTAAAAGAATTTGAATTTAATTCCTAAGCATTCAATGTAAACAGGAGATGAAGAATGGCCTGTAAACGATGTTTTTCAAATACCTGCAAAATAAAAAGGAAAAACCCATCTTTTTAGTAAATCAAGTCCATAAGAAATGTAAACAGGTAGTCAATGATTTAAATGAGATCTATTCCTCTATTCTGGAACATAAATTTCAAAGAAGTCCTTCAGGTTTGTGCAGGGAAAACTCCCAGAAATAATTCAGTACAAGAGGAACACTGTCCCTTCTTTTGCTGGTGTTAATAAAAAGTTACTAATAAAGGTTACTTTATCTATAAATGTTAACCAAAATGTCTAACTCTGCAATATTGTAGTCAGGGTATCAAGGTAACCTATCAAAAATGGGGAATCTTTTAAAGAAATTATTTTTTATTATTTAGTTATTTCACACTGACTTAGGTGATGTACTTGTAAAGTTTTCTTGAGGTTTACTTCTAGAACAAAGCAGTCCAGAACTTGAGTGCTACAGCCTTATTTCTTTCACAGAACAAATTATTTTTTCCTGAATAAAAGAATATCTGGTTTCCTCTAATCCATAAACATTGTGTGTCCCCATACTTTTTAATTGAATGTTGTGAAAATAAAACCAGAATGTAGGGGACACACTTCGAATGCGTAGTTTTATGGTTCTTCCTCTCTCATTCCTTTGCATTCAGATCTGCTCCATACTGCTTCTGTGTCAGAAAGTAAGAGCTGACAGTCCAGGGGAGGAAGACTTTAGGGTTTTTTCTGTGCTTTGAGTCCTCTTACTTCTCAGATTTTCAGAAGGAAGGTGTAAGAGAAAGATTTGCCTCCAACAAAAACATGCAAAGCTGTTTCTGCGGATGTTACGTCATCAATCTAAGGACACGCTTGTTATGCGGGGGAATTTATTGTGCAAATAGAAACTGATCTGACTTTAGTCTAGGAGGTAGCCATCACACCTCACAAAGTTTGTACAAAAGGAGTATGAACTGTGGGTTTTTTTGTTTTTATCTTATGGAATGATTGTGACTTAGTATTAAAAAAACCCCAAACAAACAAACAAAAACCCAAACCACGAAGGCCCTTGCGCAGCATTCTTTACTGAGCATGGGAAACTGGGTGTTGGTTGAAGGTATGCAGGACATAGTTGGCTGATGTTGGCACTGTGGTATCTAACTAAAGCAAATCTACTTGCCTTGGATTAGTCTACACCTGTTTGACACATCTATTAGGTTCAATTCAGTAGCCACCTCTCAGATTCTCCATTTCACTGTCTCTTTCTAAATTGCTTGACAACTTTTTGACTGTTGTTTGTTCCTGTTTTCCTTTTTCCCCACTGTGCTATGGAGGCGGATGCCTCATCTCACCTCTTTTCCACTTCTCAGTGGACATAATGACTGCGTATTGGAGAGTAGTTAGTATTTCTTGTTCTGTTAGGGTCTGTCACAGACCATGAACACTCTGCCAGATAGCTAAAGCCAGTCCAGCTCGTGTCCTCTCAATTTCAGTGCAACCTTAGGAGGGAGACTGGAATCCTACCTGTGAGAGATCTCTTCATTCCACATGAAAATTTGATGAGGATTTGTGGGCAGCTTCCTGTTTCCTTCGAATGAATTAATATTATGTTGATTTTGGCTTATTTTTAAAATGAAATGTTGACCATCCATTACTTTGCAAAGATTGTTTTGCATTTATAATTTATGTTGGAACACTAAAATCAGTGAAATGTAAAGCTTTTTCCTTTGAAAGGTGCTTCCTCTTCCTTTAATCCTAAATTTTCATTTCAAAGTGTCATTCCAACACTTTCTAAAACAGTTATCCCCCAGATTACACTTGCAAACATTCTTCCTACTCTTTCAGATTATTGAAGAACGTTTTGTGGGTATTTACACCTTTTCATAATTCAACCAAGTTATTTAGTCTCTCTGATTCATTTTTTTTCTTTTCATCTTTGCAAACTTCCTCTAGGTATTAGTCATCAATAACATAATTTGTGTAACACTACCATAATGTAATGGCTATCTCTTACAAATATCTTTTCTGTTCTTCAAGTAATGCTGTTTTAGAGGTGCATGCAGTAGTATCTGCCTGAACTGAATTTATTGTTGTTTCTGCTTAGTACTATTATGATTTGGATAAACAGGAAGGCAGAAAACAAGATTATAATAATAGAATCATAGAATGGTTAGAGTTGAAAGGGACCCCAAAGATCATCTAGTCCTAATCCCCCTGACATGGGCAGGGACACCCTTCACTAGACCAAATTGCCCAAAGCCCCATCCAGCCTGACCTTGAACACTTCCAGGGATGGGACCTCCACAGCTTCTCTGAACAACCTCTTCCAGTACTTTACCACCCTCATAGTAAGGAATTTCTTCATAATAATTAATCTAAATCCCCCTGCTTTCAGTTTAAACCCATTCCCCTTTGTCCTATCACTCCTTGCCCTTGTAAACAGTCCAGCTTTCCTATAGGCCCCCTTTGGATACTGGGAGGCTGCAATTAGGGCTCCTCGGAGCCGTCTCTTCTCCAGGATGAGCATGCATTTAATGTACTCATGGAATATTTAAAACACAAGGATGCAACTTACATGATTCTTTTCATGCATATGTGGGTGGTGGGAGTCTTGCACTTATAATAGCCTAGGAAATCATTACTGAGTCTCAAGCTGGCCAGGACCGAGTTATTACCAAAAAAAAAAAAAAAAAAAGGGCAAAACATAAACAATACTAAGGATAGAAAAGTGACAAACAGGATCTATCCTTTCTCTTTCCAGAAGTAATAAATACCTTCAAAATCAAATGAAGTCTGCTTTATGGAGCTAAATTAATACACAGCAGACAACCGATCAGTCTAATATGTTTAGTTACAGAAATAAAGCCATCTACAAGGTAAGACCTTACTGTAATAAAGTCTAATAATAGACTTTTAAAGGAAGAATAAGTTTTATACAATGGTGCTTGAAATCTGATGTTCCTTCAAACAGCTAAGGATTAGAAGCAGCCTGCTGCTGCAGGATGATGATGTTCATATATATCCTACTCTATCAGAATTTTTTTTTTGCTGTGCACTGGAAAGTGGAGTGGAATTTAATCTATAAAAAGAAAATAAACTAATATAACTGCAGGTATGGAATCTCTGTCCAGCATATCTACACTGACTTCTGTTGTGTGTTAACCCCAGCCAGCAGCTCAGCCCTACGCAGCCACTCACTCACTTCCCCACGGTGGGATGGGGGAGACAATTGTATGCGTAAAAATGAGAAGGCTCACAGGCTGAGATAAAGGCAGTTTAAAAGCAGAAGCAAAAACCTGCATGTGGAAACAAAGCAAAATAAGGAATTTATTCACTATTTCCCATTGGCAAGCAGATGTTTACTCATCTCCACGAAAGCAGGGCTGCATTGACGCATAATCATTACTTTGAAAAACAAGTGCCATAACGCTTAATATCTCCCCTTCCTCTCTCTTCCCATGCCTTTGCCACTGTGGAGCACAACATCAAATGATATGGGGTATCTGTTTGGTCCACTGGGGTCAGCTGTCCTAACTGTGTCCCCTTCTCATTTCTTGTACACCCCAGGCTATTTCCTGACAGGACAGTGTGAGAAACAGAGAAGACCTTGACACCGTGCAAGCACTGCTCAGCAACAACTAAAACACTGTTATCAACACTGCTTTCATCACAAATCCAAAATACAGCAACATATGAGCTGCTATAAGGAAAATTAACTCCATCTTGGCCAAAACCAGTACAATTTTATATGAAAACAAAGTTCTGCATTGTTACACTGATAACTTTAAAAATCAATTCTAAAATGTGGTCACAGTGTGCTATCTGTTACGTGACTACTACTTAATCTCAGATGAATTAAAACATCTGTTAACTGACCAGACAACATGGTAGGAAGTTTAGGTTCCTAAATGTAAAACCAGTAAAGCAAAGCCAAAAAGACAAGTATATATTCCTTTTCCTGTAGCACTTACAGTATAATGGGAATCACAGCTAATGATCTGAATCCAAAGCCCAGCCTTGTTTTATGGAATGCTTACTCTTTGTTAAGCAAAGCTGTTTGGGCAAAAGAGCAAACTATTGATTTCAAAATTGGTTTTTCTTTTTTTTTTTTTTTTGGTACATATAAAGGTTGGCTCACGTATCACAAGATTTTGTTGGATTTCTTTGTGTGTTTTGCAGCAGTCCTGCTAGTGTTTTCTGATAGTTAAGATTTAACAGATTTGGGTCTGTTCCCCCAAATCAGTTATGTTCACATGTATTGGTTTGGACTAAGCTTCTCTGTAGCTATTTGTTTATTTGCTATTATTAAGAAAAACCTCAAATAAATGAAAGAAAAAAGAAAACTTGTGATGTACAGGAGCACAAAACACTTGATACATTTTCTAGTTCATTTAACAATTTATATTTCAGTCCTCTCACTGTCATTATTATATTCATCATTAATCACCAGCTTCCAGATTAAATTGAAACATAGAAAAACGCAAAGGTCAAAGCAATGGAGAATAGTACAATCTTCCAGAGACAATACCTGGTGTTAACATTCTACTGTCTTACTTATGTGACAAAACCAGAAAATGGCAAAAAATTAATCTGCTTTTTTGATGAGGATCATTATGGAAAACATACCAGAGAAATTAACCTGTTGTTTTTGTGGTTATAACATTAACAATATTGTTAGTCATAGTTGCAGAAGTCAGCTTGACTCACAGAGCAGCATATGAAATGAAGTTAAGAAATCCAGTTGACTTTTAAAAAGTATTTTTATAAGTGATAATAGTTTAAAGCATTAAAATTAGATTGCTCTGAACTGAGCTACACTCATGCCATCTTGGTTTTTGTGGAATTGTTGCTAAAGTCAGAAGGAAGGAGGTGCTGTAAGTTCCTTATACTTTGAGATTCCTCAAGGTACTCAAATCAGTAATAACATTGCTATTAGGTCCCTAACTCAATGTCCAGAAGTTCAGTCTAGATCGTGGTATTCTCAATAAAAATACATTTAACCAAAGCACGGTCTCACTAAGCCAAATTTACATGTAGCAGTGGAAGATGAAAATTTACAAATCAGAATCAACCACTAGACCACCCTGACAGATGGCTACTGAGTTAGACATGGTGAAGTTTAGCACCTGGAAGTTAACTACCCAAAACTGTATATTATAAAAAATGGGAAAATAAACCCACCTACCCACCAAAAACATTCACTAATCTCTGAAAGTAAGGAGACAATAAGTGAAGAGGCTGAGTTTATGTCTTTCTTCCGGGGAAAAAGAATTGAGACCTAGATCCCAAAAGCTGGAAGTTCTGCTAGTAAATGGAACTTCTTTATAGGAACTGTCCAGTACCAGTTTGGAACAAACACGGAGATGCAATACATCAGTTTCAGCACACATCGCCTGTCCATACCTATGCTGATACTGAACTGTCTGCAAAACCAGCAGGTCTCACTGTATCCTGGATAAAAACATAGAGGCTTGTAGCAGGGGAGGTATTTTGTCTTTTTGTTTGCATTTTTCAATTTGGACATAATGTCATATACGCCTTTTTATTGTTCTTGGACTGAAGTTTCTGTATGCTTGAACTGGATTAAAATGCCTGTAGAAAACACAGTATCATCTAACCACATTTTTTTATGAGACCAGGACTAGGACTTCACTGTCCTAGTTAATCATTATTAATTGTCCATCCCAACTAAGCTTTGGGAGCAAAAATGGAAAGTTTCAAACACACACATCTTTTATCTTATTTAATGTGTGAAAGCATTACTTTTGTAGCGTTGTTATACATATAGGACATATCTTCAAAACCAGCTCCACTCATCCTGTTCCATTTCATACGGTAGTGTGAATATTCATATTGTGAGAAGTGCATCTCACAATATGTTCTATAAACTCAGAGGTGCATTTGAAAATTCATGCTTAACACAACCACACTACAGAACTGAATTGGTTGTGATAATATTTAGCTCAACTATATCCATTTTATTAAAAAAACCTCACAAATATAGCAAGGTTTTGGATAAATTTGATGTTTATTGTAAAGCAAGAGACTTCCTTTGCATGTGATTTTTTATATCTAAGGCAAAAAAAGAGTACCATTTCAGTATAAAATGTATAAACAGTTTTGAAGTTCAAAAATAGTGAGTGCTTAAATTCCCCATAATCAGTCCTGGGTATATTATTTTACTGTATTGATTTGTGTAAAGTGGAATCTTTGAAACAAGTAGTAAAATTCTATGTGTGAAACACTTTATGAGCAAGATCTGTGAGCTGACCTGGTGGATTTAGAGTTGTTATCTGTAAGTCTTGTCAGGATGTGAAAGAGCAACAGGAAGCGAGTATATAAGAATATGAAGAAAATTCTTACATCTGAGGTACAAGCCACAAAAGTTTCAAAAGATGTCACAAATGTAACGCACCTGTTGTATTCTGGCTTTACAGGTAATCTATAACCTGTAGAAGTGTTTCCAATTTATCCTCAATCTCTGTTGAACAACTTGTTTACTTTGGCTACACAGCAGAGAAAGGATTTGGCCCTCCAAACACAAGGAAATAACTTCAGTTATAGTGCCAGAACTAATTTTCACACAGCTCAAAAAAAAAGCACAATTATACTATTCTTCCCATTTAGCCTAATCTGCTTTTATATGCAAAACCCAAACAGAATTGAAAAATCCTTCACTTTCCATGCTTGTAATGAAGTCCAACAGCATGCATTACAGTGAGAAGTAATCAGCACATTGTTTCAGGCAGTGATCTGCTTTGATTTTTTTCTGTTCTCAGTTATAGATCATATTTTCAGATTACTTTTACTGGAGTGTCTTAATTGGTGTTCCTGTAGTCCTTTAAACAGGACTTGATAGTTCAGATATGGAAAAGCTGTCTTCATGTTGTCAGGCAGCGTGAAAGGATTGCCCTTAACCTTGCTGCCTCCTAAGCAATGGAATGGGAGATAAATAAAATGGAGCTTGAACCAGATTATTTCTGTTTTTTAATACCAAGGGTCAATTAGCTGTATCATCCACCTGCAGACAATTCTGTTCTTTTTCACAGTCAGTAAATGACTTTTTCCAGGACATCGTGTCAACTGTTAGGAGTAGCCACTTCCAATTTAGGCTTACTAAAAACTTTTGTAGTTATTGCAAAGGATTAATTTGACTCCTTTTTGGACAGTTTTAACAGAAAGAAAGGACTTTGCACCAAATTCTGTGGAGGTTTCCTGCATTTCATGTACCAACCATCTTTATTTTTTGTGGTGTTTCTCTTCTTTATAAAACCTGAATACTAAACGTATTCATTTGCATGAGGAGGACTGTTTCAATAGCAATAAGCCTTAGTGTCCTTGGAGAGAAGGGCCTTATTCAGCATTCAGCAGAGGAACTTGAACTGCCTGAATCTGTCTCATTATATAGGCCATATGCAGTAAGCCATGGTGCCTAACAGCTGCTGGTGTTAGGATTAAGGGAAAAATATTTAATTTGATGCAAAAGGACGTGTGTTATGATTTCTGCAGTAGCTTCTACCTGCTCCCTAGAGTGCATGCTAGATATATGGCATAACACTGAAATTGTTCAATTGTGTCAACAAAATATGGTGGTGTTTGTTTAAAATAAAAACTAGTTTTGCAATAAAATTGATTAGTTGATGGTTACTTCACTGTCACTGTGGCTGGTAGATACAAAGACAAAATGATTTTGTTTAATCTTGGGGGAGGGTGGAGAATTCTGGTGAGACCAGAGCAAATATACAGAACATAAACTGGAATTAGTCCTTCTGTTTAGTAAATCAATAAAACAACAGGGAAGTGTGAAGAATAACCTAGATCATCTATCAAAATGGGTTTGTGCTCCTATTCTCAATTCCTTGTAAACAAGTGCCTCCAGCATTCTAGTGCCCAGAAGCATCCAATACAAAAGACAAAAACAGTTTTCAGTTTGCAGATGTACTGCCAATGTGAAAAACAAGCGAAGATGAGAATTGAGTAAACTGCTTCCCAGAGTCTCTAAACTAGATCGCTCTAAAATTCCTAGGTGACAGCTCATGTATATGAAGATGAATCTTTGCTATCTGCAGTAATGAAGACCGTATTTTGTGCAGAAAGCTAATAAAATGACATAACGAAGAAGGTGTATTTTAAATTTTGAAAAGGTGGCAAATAAAGTCAGGTAAGAAAACATAATTATGTCGATAATGGAAGGTATCCAGGAAGCTTACTTCTCTTTATCAGGAATCATAGACACAGAACTGTGAGAAAACCTGAATCTGATCATAACACTGAATGAGGGGATTTGTAATATTTTCAAATCCATAAGTGATGAGTTGCAATTAGTTACATAAAGTGGATTCTGGAAAAACAATTAATTTACTGTAACAACTCAAATTACTATTGCATTTTACTCCACTGGGTATAAATTGTGCACTAGCTCCCTTTCAAGCAATACACTAGCAGTAAAATAAGCTGCAACAAGGGTAAAAAAAAGCTTATAAGAACAAGGGCAACAGCAAGTGCTAGGCTGATAAGAAAGAAAATGCTGTTCAGGAGCACAAATTGCTTCTATTGCTTCCTCAAAGAGGCAAGTGTCTACGTGACCCTAGATTCCTCCTTGCTACAGATTAAGTAATGTACACTTTACACACAATCGCTTCTTCGGTCTGGAGGAAGTGCACTATTTTTCATGACAATGCACTGATAAAAAAATCATAAATGATGGTATTGCATGTGACAGTGAAGGGTGAACCTGTGTGACAATGCAGCTGTTAGGGAGTAAAGGTACACTCAAGAAATGTGTGGCACATTGGTTATATGCAGGGAAGTCACCAACTGCTTCATTCCTGCTTTTAATCCAGCAAGGCTGACAAGGACCAGAAATAATTGCCAAATTAAGATGTTCAGCAGTCTGCATGTACTGAATTACGGTTTTAATTCCGATTCCTTGTGGACAGATTACCCATACCACAGCTTTTACCCTTGCTAGTGGATTGTCACTGTTCTTCCACAGTGCTGGAGACTCCAAGCCGTATTTAAAGTATGTAACTGGTGCATTTTAAAGAAAAATGCAAAGATAACGTGCGAAGACACTTAGGTTCAGAACATATAAAAATGCCACAGAGACCTGCTTTCTTTTTGTGGTGCTCAAGAACATATTGTATGGGGGTTTTTTTCTGCTTCTTCCCCCTTTCCCTTCATCTATGAAATCAGATCAGTCACTTCCCTTTCTGTGCAAACTGCCAAGAGATCTCCAAGTAGAAAATATAGTATGTGAGTGCAGCACGGTATTACTATACCCTGTATATGTTGTCAGCAGACACATAGAAAAACTTTTCTTCAGCTGTTCTTTTGCAGTGCTTTGTTTGAGCTCTAATTTTGCTTAAAGCTGATTCAAAAATGCAGTTGCTACAGTAACTAGAATAAAAGAGGGGAGGGAACAGAGTAAATATAAATGTTAAATGGGAAAGGGAAAGGCAGAAAGCCTCTTGCTGCTGAAGCACAGATTATAAATTAGTGCTGCTGTGCTGCTGAACAGAACAGTTTGGTAGAAGATCATTTTTGCCAGAAATAAAAGTTTAGCCAAGCAATATTTTGAGATGTGCCATTACCCTCAGGGTGGAGTCTGGCAAGAGTCAGGTTGTTTAGTATGTTATCTTTGAAATTGTGTTGTTTAAAATCTTAGCTTGTGCTTTATTGAGATGCAATTCCAAGCACACATAAAGGCACACCGTTAAAACAGCCATAAATGGTTATTTTATTTACTGTTTGATCACCTCCCCTGTAACCACTGATTTCTTTCTAACTATTATAACTGTAGTTCCTTGCATTCAAAGTGGTTCCCCAAGGACAGCAAAGAGAGCAAATAAATTTAAAGGCAATAGTGTGAAATGAAATATAAGTTTGGCCTTTTATATGCAGCAGCCAGCTATGCAAAATTTATGCTTTAAGCTGTCAATTAAATAAGCAGCAAGAACTTTTTCTTAGTGACTAAATAACATCCTAATACTGTCCAATGTTTGGTGACACAGCTCTAATAGGCCACAGTGGTGCAATAAGGATGACTAACAGCTGATTGTGGGTTATTTGATTACCATGTAAGCAATGTAGACTAAGCCCCACATGTGAATAAAACAACCACAATGGCAGTTTGTAAAACTCACACAAGAAATTAATTTTAGCACTATTTATTAATACTTCAGAAGATAAAAGTAGGATTAGAATAGTCTTCATATAATATTGTTTGTTTGCGTTTCTCTCTGCCCTCCTCCATTTCCTCTGTTACTACCATACATCAAATTTCTTGTGTAGGTTATTACACTATCAGGTGATCTCAGACTCTTTTTGAACACGTATCTTTCCACTGCAGCCACATTCAGGCATGTAACATTGTGATGGACATTATCCTAACATGGACCAACTAATGGCTTTTGCTCCAATGCAATTCATCCTGATAAGATGAGGATTTCAGAAAAGGATCTAATTTTTTATTTAAATATATGTCCTGTTATTCAACGACATTTGAATTGGTGTTGTCTATAAACATCAAGTGTTAGTGGCATATCTGAAGTCTTCAAAGTTAATAAATAATCATTTTTAACATCAGATCCCTGATATTAGAAGCTTCATGAGAGTTGGGGATACAAATCACTTTAGAAAATTAAGATACTGATGTTTGTTAAAGTGAATGAAAGCTTACAGTATCTGAAGCAGTAAAGTAATATGAAAATCATAAAACATATTGTACGTGTCCTATGTTAATTACAGTTCCATATTCTGATTTTCATCAGCATTCTAGAAGGCTGAAGTAAAAACTTTATGCAGTATGTGACCCTTTACAAGCAAAGTTCTAACAAAGAAATGCAATATGATGCAGATGGAAGGAGGTGTAGATATGTTCACGAGCACGATAAAATGTCAGAGAGAACACACCAGCGTAGTTAAACTAGCAGGATTTCTGAGCACAGATACATCAAGCAATACAAGGATTGTATCAATACATTGGTAGTAAAGGTGCCAGTTTCTGTAAGGGAGAGGAGGAAAGACTGTTTTAATGATTACTGCATGAAATATTTTACTAGTAGAGCTTGCTTCCCTTATTACATGGAAATACTGATATCATTTTGAAGTACTCTTACACCAACCTAAGAGTTTTCCAGTAAATTATTCAGATTTTAGTCATATCATTTAATGGTCAAGGAGCAAGTTCAGCAAATGACACAGACACAAAGTAATTTTTTAAAGGTGTCATTAATATTGCCCTTTAAGCATTTTAGTACTGAATCAGTGCTGTGCCTTAGAAAGTGAAAACTATACTGTCCTTGACGACATTACTCTCACTAAATTTTTTTCTGCACCCATATCAGTCCATAAAATATTTCTTTGAACTGCTAGTTCAAAGAATTTTGAAAGAAGCTTTTTTTTTTTTTCAGGAAACCAAACATTAGAAAAGTTACCTTCTTATTATATGCGAAAGCCCATTATATAGCATACACCTGACTAAATCAAAGTTATTTTTAAAAGGTGGGCACAGGAGAACTCTCCCCAAAAATGCATATTGCAGGAAAAGCACCAGTTTAGCTTCCAAATAGAACAAATGAAAATTATACAAAGTAACAATAACAGACATCATATCTTGTCCAAAAATTGATTAACCTTTGAAATTTTCTAAATGTTTGAGTTCTTTGGAGTCTTAGCCCCTTTAGTGAATGACCACAGCAAATTACATTAGGTACGGCACCAACTGGGCTTTGGTATCCCTGTGTTCTGAAAGGTATGATGAGTACTTTTGCAAAACATTTGTTGTTTTAAATTCTTTCATGAGCTTCAGAGAAAAATAAAATAAAACTGCAACATTTATGAAGTCTTCCCCTCCCTTCATGGACACATTTCAAAGTATGTTTTTTTGACATGTGTACAAAATACAGTTTGACTGAGAAGCACCAAGTCCTGCTTTGGTTAACATTTATGGAACTCATTGATTCTGGATGTGATAGCCTTTCCTATTCAGGAAATCTCGACCTGGATAATCAAAAAGGGATTGTATGCCACAGCACTGCAAAATGACTGGTGAAGCACTTCCACACAGACGCTGTTAGCTATGGAATAATTCCCAGACTTTATAGGCCTGTACCATCATCCCTTGAATAAAATATGCTTTTCCACCCTACTGTGATGTACTCAATATCTGCTTTTTTTCATCCATTCTCTAGGATGAAAGCAACATTAGATATTATTAAAAACAAATAGCTCTAAAGCCTGGGGGGAAGGGAACAGAATAGGGCTAAGATGGCTCCTTGGTAACATTTCTCTGCATCAGTGATTATAGTACAGATTTGCTTTTGACTTTCTAGCTGCAAAAGTTACGTATTATTGGCTGATGCAAAGCCTCAGCTAATGTTTAAAAAGAGGAGGCTGTTGAGTAATTTGCAAAACAAAAATATCTTCCTAATGAACCTTGAAATGAGCCTTCTTACTGAAGCTGTTCTTATACCTGAAAAGAAGCTCTAGTAGTTCACACATCACTGCCTATTGTATATGGAACATAAACTAATAAAATCTCTGAATAATATATGCTAGAAAAAGCTTAGATTAAATGGATTTTTAAAATGAGATTGTGAAGTTGATCTTAATCATAATATCTCAATGAAGTTATTATTCTGTTGTGGGCTTTTGCAATACCATGCTGCATATTGTGTATATGTCATTCTTTACCATGGGATAAGCCATAGGAGTCTTAGATTTAGTGCAAATCGTTAAGTTTATCCACCTTCTATAATACATTTTAAAAATCCATATAATCAATAAATTCATATAATTTCAAATAACTAGTAGTTTTAAACGTAGTAACTAGGTTCTGGAACATTTTCAAATAGTATTAGCAGGGTGAGACGCTAGCTAAGATGGAACTAGATAAGTTAAAGAAAGGAATTAGATGATGTGGTTGCCTATGATAGCAGGGTCCTGGGCTTGATAACCCAAGAGATCATTTCTAGTCCTATCTGCTGGAGAAAAAGGAAGATATTGATCACTGGGATTACTGAAGCAACCTTATCTTAGCAAAAGACTAAGAGCTAGATTCTATGTCAAAGTCATAGAAGGTATGGTAGAGAAAGAGTGATAGAAAAGAGGTACCTAAGCCATAGTATAGAGGAAGCTTTCCCATCTTTAAACAGTACAGTATTCTCCATGTGTCTGAATGTTTTGCGGATCCCTCCCTTCCCTACCAAAAATGAAGGAAGAAACAGCCAACCAAGTCAAACCGATTTCTTCTTAGAAATTCTTAATTTGGATCTGAACACAAACTCCAGTGTTCATAAAGAAACTTATATCTATCTACCACTGAGTCAAAAAACTTAAGTATTAGGTGGATCTATCTCATGTTTCTTTCCCGTTGAGATGCTTAAATGCTGCAAGGACAGAACATCTGTTTGCACAGCAAGGTGGGAAAAGAGAGAAGCTACATATAGCAGTGGCTCAGCTGTCCTATGCAACCCACTTCTCATTCCTGGTAGACTATTACGCAATGGAATTGTTGGTGACTGGATTTGGTACATCTTCTGTGGTAAAGACTAGATACTGAAAATAATACAGCGCTTTGATGGGGGTGGCATATCAGTTACTTTGACAAAAGCATCAGCTGCCTTTGTGTCCAACTTACGAAGAAAAGTTGGAGATTTTCTTCAAAAATCAGCAATTCTTATTTTAACAGCCCATCAGGATCTCTGTAGCTTTTTTACTAAAAATGGACCAGAGATCAAACTTCCAAGAGTGCTAAGAGAGAACGAAGACAGAAGGAGAGTGAGCAGCATATTCTCAAAACAAAGGGATTTGATTTCTGTAATAAATGCTTCTCTATCACCACCATTAACATTAGAAACAGATTTGTTTTCAGCTCTTCCTCTGGAACAGTTCCAGCCAAACCTGGGCTATAGAACTGAGACCCCTAGACTTCAAATGTCTTAGAGTTAGTTGCTCTCCAAGTTAGCAGTTCAAAAGCTTTTTGTAAGCTTGGAGTGTAATTTTTTGCATGCTTACCCAACGTAAGAATTATACGACATTATCTTTGGTGGTGACGCTTATGGTATGCCTTAGGACTGTGTCCACTTTTTTTCACAGATACTCAATGTGTCTCAAGTAGGCCTTCTAAACTTTGTTTACAGGATAGCAGGTTTAAAAAGCCCTACTTGATAAGACCAATGATCCATGTAGCCCAACATGCTGACTCCTCCATGAGCAAAACATGAGCCTGATCACTTTCCATCAACATTTGCCTTCCCGAAATCCCTGCATCCAGATTGCTGTGTAAGGAACATTAGTGCATCTCCATCTGGAAAAGTAGTCTGCATTTTGAACCTGAATGCCTCAGTTTGCCTCATCCACTTTTGAACCTGCAGATACTGTCTGCTTCCACAACCTCCTGTAGCACAAGCTTCAGAAGTTCACTTGTAATTACCTGCTCTACAAAGAGGTGTTTTCCTTTATTTATTTCACCTACTACTACTTTCATTTGGTGTCCCACAGGTCTTGTTTTGTATGATCCAGTGAAAACCTTCTTCATGCATTTTGTGAACCTCAGTATCTTCCCTCAAATGTCTCCTCACTAAACTGAAGCTTTGCAGTCTTTCAGCAAATTACACCCAATCCTATTGATTTATTGACAAGACTTTCAGCAAATGTCATCTAGTTCTGATGAATTACTGATGTCTAACTTGGTTATTTATTCTAAACTTGATATATACTTGCATCAAATTTTTCTAGCCCTTCTGACTTACCTGACACAAATAACACCAACTTTTCTCCAAATACCTGCAGCAGTAGAAACTAATACAAAACAGTTCATTTTGCTTCTGGACTTTATCTTTATCAACCCTGAGTGCCTCTTCCCCATTTTTGTCATCAAATAGTCTGTCATGGTTCAGCCCCAGCTGAGCACCACACAGCCACTCACTCACTTCCCCATTAGCAAAACGAGGGGAAGAATGAGAACAGCAAAGGGCAAACATCCTTGAGTTGAGATAACGACCATTTAATGGGCCAGCAAAGGGAGAGGGAAAAGAACAATACAGCCGAAGTATTTATATCAGGATGTACACAAATGTGATGACAAACAGCACCAGACACGCAGCCCCCAATCAGCCAATCCCGGAGTAGCACTGGCCCTCCCCTCCCTGGCCAGGCCCCTTTTATGGGGGCATGATGGAACATGGTATGTAATAGCTCTGGCCAGCTTGGCTCACCTGGCCTGCCTCCTGAAAATTAACCCCATCCTGGCCAAATCCAGGACATAGTCCCACTGATTCCCTAGCTGGCTTCTCGCTTTTGATATGAAAGGTTTTTAAGGTAAGTTTGAGTATTCTCTGTTTGCACTTCAAATTTTTTTTCAGCCCTTCTAATTTACTTCTCATTCAGGCAAGCCTTCCATTTCCTAAAAGTCAACCTTTTCCCTGTGATAGTTTCCTTAACTTTCTCAATATGTTGTGATTGTTAGGAGGCAGGGTATTTAGACCATTTTGTTTTCTTCTTGAATTGTAACACAAATTGTACCTGGGTTTTTGATATAAAAAAAATTCAACAGCCTTCAGTCTCTTAGTAAACTTCACACTTCTTTGACTGTTCTTTTTACTTCCCCCATCTTTATGTATTTCTCTGTCATGAATTTGAATATTCATATGCTAGATTTACTTTAATTATTGCTGTAGCACTTACTACATCCTTCCTCTTCATGCTTTTGTCCCCAGAGGCACGTTGAATAAAAGCTACTTCCAACTTGCTCTTGCATTACTCTGAGCCAGGTGCCCTTTTGCATATCTCCGCTTTCTTTTCTTGTTGTTCAAAATATTAATCTACAACACTTTTTATTTTCATTACCTGTCTCCATATGATTAAGTTTCAGGCCATGCTACCTGTGCAGATCCCTCCTTCAGAGAAATTCCCCAGTTCCTAACAGACCTATAGTGCTCCTATCTACACCATTGCTTCATTCACACATTTAGACTTCAAATCTTGACCTACTCCTCAGGTCTTGAACAAAGAGCTAGCAGGATTTCAAAGAATGCTATCATTGATGTGTTAGTCTTTACTCACCTGTGTAGCAGCCAGAATTTAGCTTCCAAAAGCTGAGTCAGAAAACACTTCATTTTTCTGTGTTTATTAATTCCTTGATGTCCCAGCTGAATCTACCAGTAGACACCAGTTGCCTGCATTAGCAATATACAGATTAGAGTTGTAAGTTTTGAGATGTTGGACCCTTCATGTAGGTACCATGAATTAAAGAAAAAGCAACGACTCATGAACCACATAGTGAATTCCAGCTAACTCAGATCTTCAATTCATGTCAACATAGTCCATTAGCTATTATTTTGGTTGGAGTGCAAGCTATTGAGATAGATATATGCCTTGCTATTTGACTTTATATGGCCCTTATTATGTAGGATATTAGACTGACTGATCATAAAGGTCACTTCTGACTTTAAGAGCTACAGCTACTGTAGGTGATGATGACATATAACAATTGCCATTCTAGATCACACAGAACCGGTAAATCTGAAGTTACGAGGTCTGATACCACCTTACAAGTATAAGTAATCCAACATAGCATAAAATCTGGATTTAAATGAGTGACAATTAATTGAAAGCAATGATAAATCTGTCGTCTTTTGTAAAGATCAAATAGTAGCTGTTCAGTCTCTTTTTTAACACAATCTGCTCTCCTTCCACTCTGTCTCTCTTTCACACAGCACGTTAACACAACTCAAACTGAAAGGAGAAACAGCTTATAAAGAAGCTAGGACTGATTTGGAGGAAAGAAATAACTTCTTAAGAAAGGCTTAGACCTCATAGCTGCTCAGGAAACAATATAATTATATGAAAACTGGGAAACAGGTTCACAGAAATGAGTTAAGGAAGGTGAGATCAACTGTGTCTATACACTCAATGGAAAGTAGGTCAATTGTGTCTACTCTTTGGGCATGGACAGGCAAAAAAGAAGCAAGAAAATCAGATGAAACTGTGCAGATGAACATTTCCAAGGTGTGCAATACATTCTTAAATGTTTAATCAGTGTTGACAACTCTGACGTTTACCATATGTTTCTGATCAATAGTCTTCAAACACCTGGAAATGTTGGAAAAAAAAATTATATAACCTCAGCAGTTTTAGAACATAAGTGAATACATATTAAAGGGCTATGGACTCAGAGGAGAAATAGATGAATCATATTTATAGTATTTATAGTTCACTCATCATATCAACATTGATACTGTTTTCTGCTTGTTTGTCAAAGAAAGCAATGGGAAAAAGTAATAAGTCTTCCTAACCTTAAATAAAATCAATGCATGCTATAAAACCACCAAACCAGTCAGTATCAGAGATACAAGGTCCACCCACACAGAGCAGTAGGTAGTCGATACTTTGCATTTCCTTGTATGTAACAGGTATGACTTTATACTCAATCCACAGATGCTACATACGACTAAAGCTGCTTTCTGAAGCCAAATTCAGGATTTAAATGGCTTGTGCTATCACAAGCTGTGAAGACAAACATCAATTTAAAAACCTGTTTTGACTCAAAAGTATGATCTGACTTACCTGTCCTCTTTGCCACTTTTCTCCATAGGTGTAGGTTCCCTGATAGCTTCTTAGTGCATTCATGGTCTTTACTATTCATTAGAAGAATACTTCATAAAGCTTCAGTCTACTGTGAGTTCCTTCAGTTGTTGTTTAAAGACAATGAAATGAATCCTGGACACAATCACATCTGATATCAATGGCATTGGTGTTTAGTCGTATGTCTGAGCTCTGTAGCTTCAGTGACTAATTTATATCACAAGATGAAGAAAATCTCACCATTTAAAAATAAGAGATGAACAAGTTCTCATGAGCGCAAAGTAAGAAGCAGCTACATATAGCTGTTAGGTTGAGGCTTCCTGAAACAAAATTAGTCCCATTTTTTATTTGTGAGTTAATTATTTAGTATTTATAAGTGTTTGCTGTGACAGATGGGGAAATGTGTCTGTGTCAAATTGGTTTTGACATATTGCTTTTTCTGTAATTGTCTTCAGAGATTATGCATTCTATTCTAGTTGATACTCAAGAATGTTGAAATATATATATATGGGTCCGATGACAGAGTTCATTTGGAATGTGGTGGTTTTGTCTCTTATTGTAAATAAAGTAAAAATTTATAGTCCTATAATTATTTTTCAGGAGTCCTTCAGAACTTGTTCTTCAAAAATGATGGCTATATTATTTTTTTAAGAAATTCTCTTTTGCATAACTCTCAACTCTCTTGGCCAGTCAAGATTATGATCTCACTAATTTTTTCCTGACCACAAATAGAACAACTTCATCTTGTCATTTATTAAGAACCCTATTAAATAAGAGTTTAAATCCTAATTGACTTTAGTTATAAGGATTCCTTTATTTTTTTAAGATTTTTAATTGAAAAAAAAAAAATCTGGTCAAAATATATCCTTGGGGACTCAGAGGTCATATTCAGAAAACAAAATTTCAACTTCCTTTCCTGCTAAGCTGTCTTGGGCAACAATAGTTTTATGTCCATGTTTTTCCCAAATATTTCCATCACTGATTGGGTAAATGTATTTCTTGTAGCAGCACAACAGAAAATTTGTCTTCTCCACCACTTGTAAGGACTTTTGACCGGTTCACTCAACCCTTTAACACATACAGAAATCATTATTGTTGGCTCACATGTCCTAACACAGTTTGCAAGTCTTTGTTTTGTTTTCAGGACATAATTCCACACCTATCAGCATAAGCTTTGTTGATATTTTTTATTAACTGTGAACAGATCTGAATGACATAAAAAAAATATTTATTAAAATTACCTTTACATCTTTATGGTAATGTTCAGATTAATTTTAATGTTTCTTAAAATGATTGAAAAAGCTTTTTTGTTCTTATGCCTTCTTTATTTTTCCAACCTAGACCCAAATATTTTTACGATCTTTAAAAATTTTGTTATTTGAAGTCTGCATTTGTTTCTGTCTCATTTACCTAATTTACCTTAATCCTTTTAGTAAATCTTTCCCTCTTGCTTGAACACCAAACTCCATTTGGGGACTCTCAGCTGCAGCCTTCAGTGATGAGCTGACACTAAACCTTCTTTAACAGAGATAGGTAACCAAGAAGGCTCTTCAGAGCTATGCATCAGATACTCCCCCATCCATTTTTCAGTGTTACACATTACTTTCTTTCTCCTCTAACCTTTTTATTAGTCTTACATCATGTAATTTCTTCCTTATAATTTCTGGCATTTTTGTGTCTTTCAGAGTTTTTTCCATATTCCCCACCACATAAACTTTGTTATGATACCAAAATTTGCTGGCAAGAAATGTTAACAAACTCCTGAAACAAATATTTTCATATTTCACAAACAGGCACATATAGTTCCAGTTTCTCATATAAAAGTTTATATAATTGTTCTCCTTTGACTTATTAAATAAGTTGCTAACAGATACTCCTCCCAGTTGAATCAATTTCCAGCATGAGACTCAATTTACCTAATTTCTAAGAGCTGACCATTAAATTTAATCTAGCCATTGGGACTTTTCTGTAGTAAATGGAAAGAGTGCAGTACCTCCAGGGGACAATTCATCTCAACAAATGTAAACATGTAGGGTAGGTGGGACAATTCTTTCACTGGTAGTGCTTCCTGTGTGCTTAAATCACTATAATAATCAGCTTGAAATTTTTTTCAATTGTTGTGACATTTTAATCTGAAAGAATAATGTCCCAATGAGGCTTTGAGCAACCTGGTCTAGAGGAAGGTGTCCCTGCCCATGGCAAGGCAGTTGGAACAAAATGATCTTTGAGGTCGCTTCCAACATAAACCATTCTGTGGTTCTATGACATAGTGTGGACCAGTGTCCAATGTCACTTTGTTTTGGTCTGCTGGCTCTAGATCTTAGTATTTTACAAAACTTCTTCTAAGGGCATGTTCCATACCACAACACTTTAGAGATTTTTAGATTTGCAATTAGGAGAGCCAGCCTATTGTTTATAGGGTGTGAGCCTCCTGAGTACTGATATTTTGTTTTAATTATTTTTTTTTATTTTTTTTTTTTACCAATTAGGCACTTGATGAAATGTTCCTTTCAGTGCCACACCACCAAGCTGAAGTCCAGAGGTGAACTGCTTTTTCTAGGAGCAGAGAGAGTTCTATGAAAACTACTTACATTCACATAACATTTTCTCTTCAAGTAGTGTCCTGAGAATGTTACTAAAAAGACAATTAATGTGAAAAATGAATGTTTTATACACCAAGAAGTGAGACCCTTTTTGAATATCAGCCTCATTAAATTCTCATTATTTACAGATGAAGCAGTTTGAATCATCCTTGTAATTTTTTTCTACTTTTTTGTTTCTTCCGTTATTCTTATCAGCAATATTTTTGTCATTTTAAGTGCCCAAATTTATATTGTGTATTTAATTATCTTGACAGTTGATAACAAAATACTTGTTAAGTAGGAAGTAGGTTGAATTATTTTAATAATTTCCTAAATTGCAGCAGGAAAGGAATTAAAGTTAAACAAACCCCTCTAAATGAAACTAGGGAAGTAGTATTCCAAAGAGAGAAATATATTGGTTTTCAATTCAGCCACAACAGAATTAAGGTCTGATCCAAAGCCACCAAAATCAATAGGAGAATTTTCACTGAGCTGGCCTTGGATCAAGCTCCTGATGCAGAAAGCAAGAAATCGAAGCTCCTTTATCTGTACTCACTGTACAGGCAAAAAAGAAGGAGGATCATCCTGTGCTCTTGAAGACAATCTTGACCGTGAATAAACTACTATATGTTCTGTTCACATAGAATTCTGCTAAATCTAGTAAAAAATTTTCAAAACTTTACTTTCAAACTTTTTACTCCTAACAGTTCAGAAAACAATTTTCTTAACATACTTTTAATCCATTGTCCACTAACAATAGAACCACTGGTCACTCAGTTCAGACTCTCTTCTATTCAAGGAACTTTTTAATGTATATGTTGTGTAGTACTACAAATCAAGAAAGCCATCGATTAACACAATAAATCTAGGTATATCCACCTATGGAAAATATAATATATGCTTGAAATATTACAAAATATATATAATTTTAAAATTTAATTTGGTGAACAATTAATGTGATATGCAAATAAGGAAACCACAAGGGAACTATTGCAAAATAAGGAGTTTTCAGGTAGCTATTGTAAATTTCTTTCTGAGGTAATGAAAATGTAACTATCATGAATACAATCAATTAGGTACTAGCTTAATGATTTTTAAGAATATTTCTTTAATTGAAACATAAAAGAAAATGCACAGAATCTAGAGCTTAAAGTAAGTTACGTTAGGCTCAAAATTGTACTCTCTAAAAAGCCAAAACAAACAGAAATAACAGAAAAAGCAGTAGTGTAATAGTAGAGATCAAAAAAATCAATAAGGAATACTGTCAAGTAAACCTGGCCTCATTCTGATCATGATGAATTCCACTGTTAACACTGCTGAATTACCCATAATTTACATTTTGAAGGTATAAAATGAGGGGCCTAAGACTAAGACTGAGTAGACTTGTCTGCTAAAACAGGATAAGATTTCAAGATAACTTGAAAATAAAAATCTAAAAGTTAAAATTAAATAGCTTCAGTAGGGAAAGCACCACTTGCTTTTGGATCTTTCTTTAACCTTTTGGCTTCAATGAATGACCAAGACAGTTGCCAAATTTTCTTCTAAGTAAGACTTCAGTTATCATTCATAAGCTACAATTACAGGGTTATTTTTTTAAGTACTTCTTCTGTGCTTCACAGACTAACTGAGTCTTCCATGAAGAAATCTCTTCTTTCAGAATAGCTGGTCTTTCCACTCTAGATTCTTAGTGGAATCAAGGCAGCACATTGGAAAAGCTGACTATTTAAAAAAAAAAAAAGCATTTTTTGCAGTGAATAATTTGTGATAATGACATTGTAATTTTCACTCATTGTGTCATTGTTCTAAAGTGCTATTTACTCAGAATGTAAGCCACTGAGGTAAATTGTGTCAGTAAACCATGGAGTTTCCAGGCCTAAAATATTTAACACTTAGAGCCTTTGAGGGATTTGCTGTAAAGAGATAAAAACAAAACCTGTTTGAAATATAATTTTTGTTATTAAATATGACTTTTAAAAAAACCCAAATAACCTAACATTCAAAGTTAGTTATTTTTCATACTCTCTTGCCATATTTTTGAATCCCATGCACTTTCAGATACTTGTTGACTCTATATGTGGCAGAGTGGAAGTAGAAAAGTAAGCACACAAGTTTAGGTCTCATAGAAATAAGTATACAGTGAATAATGGAGCTGATTAGTTTTATAACCTGAGGGCCAGGGCCAATTTAGCACAGCACAATGACACTGGTACAATGTTTTGATACTCAAGGTGGCATGTGTGCATCTTTTAGAAATAACATCTTCTTTTACACTGCGTTTTACTATAGTAACATTTCCACAGATCCCTAAGGTTAAACGTTGAGCCCGTGGCAGTTTCAACAAATGTTGTCTCTCTTCTTTAGTGTTATGCGCCTTCTACCTCTACCAATACAAACTCAAATTCTTCATTAAGTCCAAATCCTTCATCCTTGGTGACTACTATATCATTTTTGATATGTTTAATTCTAATTTTTTTTCCTGGAATTTTTCAAATTAGCTATTGCTCCAGTGATTAGTCATTTAAAAGTCACTGTATTGTGTCCCCTGACACAAAAATCACAGGATGAGAATACTGGGTAGGAAAGAATTACTTGCTGGACCTTTTCGTTTCCTTCTTCCTTCTGGAACCCATTTTATCTTTCAAGGCCACAAAAGCTATGACACACAGTCATAAATAGCATTTCCTGACATGCTTCAGAGGGGCAATATACCATGTTCCCAAATCTAAGCTCAACCCAGTCAGAATAAATTCCCTATTTTCCCTCTTTGGTCTGTGAAAGTAGAGAAGTGGCTTTGACAGCATTTTAAGACTGATGCTAGACCAATAAGCCTAGGCCTATCACGGTGTTGAAAATACTCCAAGGAAATTTTGTCTTGATGAATATGGATTCATATATAGAAATTTAGTCTTTCTTTTGCCTCTCAGTTTAGAAAAAGAGAGAGTGTGTTACAGATTGCACTTAGAATTTCAGGGGCAGTAAGTGTATAGAGCTTTGTCATAAAAGAACTGATGGCTCATTTTAAATTGATGGGCCAATTTTTATGTCATATTAATTCATTCTGCTACAGAATAATACATGTGTGACCATAAATTTTCTTCTTCCAGATACTTGCATGATAAAATTTCACTCAAATGCAAGGGAAAAAATATTCTAAATTTTGCAGTAAAGCAAAGTAAAGAACATACAGTCAGATCAAAGACATTTAGCAATTCTAAAAAATATTGTGAAACACTTTCTAGCCGTATCCTCCAGGAATTACATCTCAAAGATGCAGTTGGATAATCTTTAGAAGAGGAAATATCATTTGGTAGAAAAAGAAGTTTCTGCAGTTAAGAATTTCTGATTTACTTGAATGGCAATGGTCTTAAAAAGCTTTAGCCTTTCACTCTCTGAATTTTACCTGTGTGTTCCTTGACTGATCACTAGCCCTGCCTGGAATATTGTATGTGGTAAAGGCCATGGGTTTTAAGAGGATATTTGAAAGTTGGAGAGTTCAGGAACTGAAGAAAATTACTTTATAACTTGACAATTTTTTTCCAAAGGATGAATGAGGTTTCATTCATCAGAAAACCTGAGAGGTAACTTAATTACAGTGTATACAAGGGAGAATATGCACAAATAATTAGCAGATCTTCACTTAAAGACATAAGCAGCAGATAAAAGTGGAAGCAGAATCTAGCTGAGTACAAATTAGAAGGAACTAGATGGTGGGAGGAGGAGGAGAGTTTAACAGGGTACTTATGGAGCTAGGTATGAAGTGGCAGATTTGCAATCTCGTAATAGATTTTGATAAAAATTGGAGAATTTTAGGAAGTACTGTCTGAATAAAATCCAATAAAGAGAGGTCTATTCCAGGCAAAATAGGCAAAATCAAGCTGCTAGCATTATACAAGTGAGACAACACAATTAAGCAGTATCTTCTTTCTTAGCCCTGTTGCTTAATGAAATAATGCTTCATTTTGATAATTTTTTTGACAAACTACTGTAATGACATTAAGAATTATCTCTTTGGAGGAGAATTGTGCAGCAAAACAATAAAATTCCTCTTTGCAAATGCCCAGCACTACAAAAATATATGGATAGGAAGTATATAAGATATACTGTACTTATACTTACACAGGGGTGTTTTCTAAATCAAGTGTGTGTGCAAAGCTTTGTCAGTTCTTTAAACACAGGCATTATTAATGTAGCATTCGGTATTGCTCTGTAAAGGTTGTTACAGGCTACCATATCCAAGCCTGCTTGGAAATGACTTGATTTGCAGATCACGAGCCATCCAAGCTTTAATATCTCTTTTGGAAATGTTTGCATTTATAGATCCTTCTTGGAAAAGTTCAGTTAGATTTTGGAGTCAGTCAGATAGTCTTTTGAGTTAGACTTTGGAGCCAAACCTTTTTACAGAGCACTGTAATTAACATATTTGTGACATGGGTGATTTAAGTTTTTCCCTGTAACATTCAAGGACTATTTCTCCTGTCCATCACATTAATGAAAGTGGATGTTACAAAGTGGAGAGTAACAAGACAAGTTTAAAATCCAACTGATACTTATTTTATATTCTTTTTTTAAAAAATACATTTTTTCAGTAGCATGAAAATGTACTGATTAGACCACTTCAATTGTATCTGAACATGCCAGAATTACAACTAAAATCATATACTGTAGTTCTGAACTACCAAGACCAGCTGAAAGTTGTGAGGCTTCTTTTATAAGAGAGGGGAGCGTGGCTGGAATAAATTCATTTGTGGTAATCCGTCACTTACACAATTGAGAGAAGTCACTACTATAACACAGATAAGCAGCTGTATTTAAGACAAAGAGGTTGATGCTATTTGATTAAAAGAGGATTTTTTTCTGTATGGGCATAATATGAATATAAAGCTTTAGTCCTACGTAAGGAAAGAGATTTATTAATTTATAAGATTTAACAGAAACTGAAAAACAGGTACTAACACCTAGCAGTTCTAGAAGGTTTTCTAAAGTACTGAACTGTGGCTTCAGAAAAATACATGGTCTAAAAAGGAGATAAGTTGCAAAATGTAGTCATTTTCAGTTTAAGGAGCTACTGAAATATATCCTATTTATGCACCTATAGCTGAATCCTGAAAGGTGTCACACAAAGTAGTATCTTTCATTGCATCATGCAGTAAATTCTGGTCATCTTGTCCATCCTCCCTGCCAATAGCATCAACTAGAGCAGGGTGATCATGTTTTGAGTATCTCCATGGAGGATGTAGAATCAACAGCATGCCCTCTGACAACAGCTCCAAAAGAAAGAAGCCAGTTTTTCAGACACATTAGGATATCAGAATGAGAAATTGAGAGATCTGCAATGGTGATTATGCTTTTGATATGGCATTCTTTTAAGTGATATCCAGGTTTAGCATAGCTTTTGACCTTTATTCATAAAACTGAAATAAAATTTTCCTCATGCCTTAGCACAAGTACTAAGAATACTTTTTTAACACCACATATTTATAAGATTAAAGATCAGTCTGTGTCTATTCTATACTTCTATATATGGTATACATTTATCTATGATGCTTTCAGTAAAAATTATTTCAATCAGAGGTTTATATCGGTAAATAAAGAGCATGACTATCATAAGTATGTAATTACACATTTCCATGGAGTGGTGTCATGTTGAGTAGATGTAATTGTATAGCTCTTCTAATTCTGCAAACAGACTAAAAGCTTAGAGTTACTCTGTCTGGACATGGTTAAATATAGCCTCTTTTTTTTTTTTTCTTTACTTTTTACACTGAACTTCAAACCAACTTCTAAATAATTACTTTTTTATGTCAGTTCAATAGAGAAAGCTGAGAAAAGTCCCAAATTAGGAAAAATAGACTAGCTGTTTAATTAGTCTGTTGAAAGAATTGCTGGACAACATATCTCAAGGAGTTTTAAGCACCCATTCTGTGTCTCCTTTTTTTTTTTAATCACTTTTGTCTCATTCTTCACCTGAAATTTGAGCTCATCTTGTTGAAGGTCTCTTCCCTGAATATGGATTACATTTTGAAGGAACTCAGAGACGAGTGTCAGAATCACACCAGCTTGTGGTCCTGGCTCTTTTTTTCTTTGCTGTCATTTTAACCCAAACTATGGTTTACACTTTTCTTGCTAAACAAGAGAAATCAGAGAACTCTAACATCTGTAGCTCTCATGTCGTATTCATATAACATCTAATATCAGTACAGAGGAGTGGTGCAAATATACTATTTATTACTCTGTGTACAGTATTTGGACAGAACTTGATTAAATAGGTTTAGGAATGCATGCTTTCAAACTGATATGGTCCAGCTGCAAGGACAGGGAGCACTTCCTGACCTCTACTGTGGTGGTTCTCTGCAGCTAAAAGTTTGGCCTTCTGCTGCTGTGCTGTATCTTAATCCACACTGGATTTTCACTTGCATGCATACTTCACTTTCTTTAGCAACATTCTGTAAGAGAGTCTTCACCAAAAACTTCTTTTAAAAGCCAAATCAGAAAATCCAATTTGCCTCTTCTAGCCTCAACTTGTTAATATGGAATAAAATTTTTCATAAAATGCAGAAGCTTTGGGGGGTTTTGTGTTCATTTTGTCTATCATGCTGTATGTAGCTACTCATATCATTCTACAATCCTTGTTAGATATAATTTTAAACAATTCTGTGGTACTGCAAGTTTTACTGAACTGTTCTGCCCAGAATCTAGCATTTTCCTTACACTAGTTTCTATATTTGCCACTTCTAGGTTTTCCTATATAGATTATAAATTATCTAAATTATAAAATTACCATTTTGTGACCTGTTAATCAATTTAATTGTTTCATTTATTTAAAAAGCTTTAATGTACACTATTGGGTCCTGGTGCTAGCTCCTTCTTTGTCTTTCTGAAATGTTCTCTTAACAGCTTTTCTTGGAATAAAGAGGTAATACATTCCTTGAGCATCTCTGAAATTATCATTAGTTCTCTTTTACTCACTGTTAAGCCAACAGGTACTGGAATATGTGGTGAACAGACTTGTTCCTAGACGATGCAATTAATAATCAAATTAGTTATCAATTATCTATAGTGTATGTTTGTTTTAAAGTAAGGTGATAATTTTGAAGATTGTGTTTGAGAAAAATCACAGTAGTTGATTTAACAAGGGTGAGTGCTGTCATGAAGAGTAAAATGCTCTTGCATGTGGTCAGAAAATGAATCAGTTTAAAAAAGAATGTTGTTATGGTTCTTGGAGATTCATATCCTTCTTTATAACAAATAATAAATAACTGGAATATAATATAGTATAATATAATCAACAGACAAATAAAAATAAAAACCTATATAAATACTCCTACCTTATTTTGCTTCACCACAAGCTTATGACTAAGTATATGTAATTTTTTTAACTTCTCCAGAAATTTATGATCTAAAACACACCGTTTCCATAATCCTGAACACATAGTTGAAAAATGCTATGCTAGCCTCTGAAAATCATCAGTTTGAGACAGCAATTTTTCATTTACAGATCTGTACCAAATAATGGAAGCATAGATGTGCATTTTTTAATTTATCATTATTTTCCAAGTAAGACCAAGGTTTTGATACTTAGTCCAAGGGTCACACTGATAACCACAGACAACTCAAAGCCCTTTCTTAATTTGATATGTTTCAGAATTAATTACATCTTTGTGTTGTGTCTGCTCACTTGCATTTATAATTACCGTATGTCGTTTTAGTGTATATTTGTTCCAGTGGTCCTATAGTCATATAAAGAATACGGTTAAGTAGCTTTATGAACTCTGATATCTCAAAAAAAAAAGAAAAAAAAAAAGAGTAAGGTCCCAAGCCAACTAAAAAAAACTGTAAAGTGTTTTTTAAGTTCTAAAATCCAAAATTACATACATGACTTACAGAAAACATTTCAAATATGCACCACTTGTTATGTATCCATAAGACATTTTTCTATTAAAGTTGTCACTTCCATTATTTTTTATTTTAACTGAGTGGTGATCTTCAGTTCAAGTACTCTGTCTTTGATTATAATGGATGGTCTTACTTTAAATGAAAATTTGCTCCTGTCATACTGAAATCTACTATTATTACATTCTATTGAAATAATTTATTAACATTAAGAATATTAAATGAAGATACAAGGGGTATGGAAAACCGGATCTTATTATTCTAGTTTAAGTTCTTTTTTCAGTTATTCAGAAGGGTTGCTAGCTATGCTGGAAAAGAGTTCACTGTTCACAGCTTCCAGACAAAAGAGATAAGAAACTAATTTATATCTATATGAATGTTTCACTAAGGCTTCTTTCAGATTTATTTTATTTCGGATTGCTACTGACTTCTTAGAAATGGAAGCTAGATATTCCAAATTAATAACAAACTGAACCTGAGAGTCAGCAAAGATTTAAAGTACAATAGTTTTGTAAACAATTTTCTATGTATTATGTTAGACAAACCATACTGTACAAGTTCATTGGCTTCATATTGTGGTTCTCCTACTGGAAATAAATTCTGCATGAATCCAGCCTACCACCCAGTCTCCTCCTCAGATATACTGGCAGGCTGCTATCAGGTCTCTCCAAAGCCACCTCTTCTCCTGCTGAGCAAGCCCAGTTACCTCAGCCTCTCCTCTCAGGGCAAGTGCTCCAGGTGCTAATCATCTTGGTGGCCCTCTGGAGTTTACCACCGTTTTTCCTGTAAACCATATCTGATGACCTTCTCTACTGCCAGGAAACACAGCTGGTTCATGTTCAGGCTGCTGCCTTCACACAGACCTTTGCCACAGAGCTGCTCCCGAGCTACTCAGTACCCTGCCTATATTGTTTCAAGGGAGTATTTCTTCCTAGGTGCAGGACTCTGCGTTTGCCCTTGTTGTCCTAGTTTCAGTTGAGATAGAATTAATATTCTGTCTAGTGGCTGATGTAGTGTTGTGTTTTGGATTTAGGATGAGCATAATGTTGATAACACACTGATGTTTTAGTTGTTGCCAAGCAGCCAAGGACTTTTGAAGCTTCTCATACTGGCCTGCCAATGAGAGGGCAGGGGAAGTCCAAGAAGCTGTGAGGGGACAGAGCCAGAACAACTGACCCAAACTGGCCAAAGGAATATTCCGTATCATATGACATCATGCTCTGTACGTAACTGCAGGGTGAGCCAGGAGGTGGTTCAGCTTGAGAGCTAGCTGAGTATTGGCTTCAGATGGTGAGCAATTGTGCTGTTTATAATTTGATTCGTATATTCTTTTAGCATTATAGTTACTGTTTCCTTCTCGTCCTCCTCCCTCTCCTCCTCCTCCCTCTTCTCCCTCTTCTGTCCTTTTAAATGGTCTTCATCTCAACCCACGAGTTTTACCCCTTTTTTTTTTTTTTTCTATTCTCTCCCCCATCCCACTCAGGTTTGGGAGTGAGCGAATGGCTGTGTGGTTGTTTTAGCTGCCTGCTGGGTTAAACCATGACACTTGTTAAACTTCGTAAAGTTCCTATCAGCTCACACCTCCACTCTCTTGAGGCTCCTCTGAACAGTAACCCTGCCTTGGCACACTGCTCCCCCCAAGTTAGGTGTCAGCTGCAAACTTAATGAGTGCAACTCCAAATGTTGATGGATTAAAATTTAGTCCAAGAAAGATGCTTCAGTCCTCTTTTAAATAGTGTGGGGTTTTTATATGTGAGCAAATCATATTATGGATTATGGATACTAATGCATTTTCCACCCTGAGGATGTTCTATACTCTGTGTTCCCAGATGTTATATGTTCTTTTGTTCATGTTACTTTTTCAAATCATGTTATGGGACTATAAATCCATAACTACAAATGTAATTTGGGTTTGTGTCAGTTCCACACAGAAGTGAAGCCATCACTTGTTAAACTAAACTTTTTTATAAAAAAGTTTTATGCTGATTAAAAACAGCCAAGTAAAAAGTTATTGATATTTTTATTTAAGAACAAAAGCATTCAGTAGAATGCAGTCACTCCACAAGAACTGCTCATACAGGAATCAGCTCCAGAACACAGGAATCTATAAAGAATTCCAAATTTCTACTTCTTCAAATAAATATTATTTTACCCTTATTTTCAAATATCTTCAAAATAGTAGACTTGAAAAATGAGAAGACTTAATATAACAGGTTTCAGATCAATATTTAGTAAATTTCTATGGTGTCCCCGCTGAATTGTGCAAAGAAAATGAATGTCACTTTAAATATCATTTATATCATTGTAAATTAGAAGTAAAACCACAGAAATCTAGTTATGTTGAGACAATGTTCAGAAAGTAAGTGTTCATGAGTCTAATTCCTCGAAGATATAAATTACTGCAGCTGATGGATTATGCTCAGAAATGAGTCTAAAACAGAGTTAAGTACCGTACCTAATAATGTTCAGCAAAATAACCCACAGAAAAACTCTCCATAATATTAAAATGTATAAATATTTTATATGCATCAAACTTAAGAAATATTCATGTTGATTTCAAAGGAGAGGAAGAAATGTAATAAATTATTTGGAAGTAAAATCACATCAAATGACAAACTGGCAAATCTCAGAATCAAGTAACACAACAGGGAAGGAAAAAGATCTCATGCAGCCACGGTTACACAAAAAATTATTTCTTGTCTCTGAAGATATCTACATGAAAAATTACTATCTAAACAGTTCTCTGCAGAAATAAAAACTTGAGAAAAGGTAAAATACTACAAATAAAGATTTGTCCTTCATCAGTCAATTTGAAAATTCCAGAAGGACTTAACTCAGTTTAAATAATAATCTAATGAAGCTTCTCCATTTTTAAAAAAGAAAAAAAATTATTAGTTTTTGTCTTTAGGCAAGCTCTGGTATCATGGTCAATTTGTTAACTTAGTGTTCACTGTTTAGCCGGTGTGAGAGGAGGAAGAAACTAGTGACATTATTCTATTTTTTTTAAAAAAAGAGAACTTTATACTGCTCTGTAAAAATCAGAAAACAAAGAGAATCTGTATTCACTGCATGCCATATTTTTCATTCTCTTAACCTGGGTTCATTTTTTATCATGAATAAAAGAAAACATAATAATTAGTGTAGAACATCTGCTCTCAGGAATTAGGGAAGATACCAGATGGAGGAATCTTGAATCCTTAAAAGATTTTTGACTGAGACACCAAATAGAATCAAACAGAAGTTTTAAATTCTGAGTCATCCTCATTTGTTCCTGGTTCCTAATACCCTCTACAGTCCACTGATTTGTATTACCCTAATCAATCTTCAAAAGTCTCCCATTTTCTCACCAAGAAACAAAAATATTGTTCTCTTCCTTTATTTTTAACAAACTATAGCTGAAACCAATTCAATGTCACAGTAAAGTCCCAAGTGGGTAGAGTCCAACACTCCTTTCATTGTGGTTTTTGTTTCCCTAATTGCTGATCCACAACTCCATTTTCACTATTAGAGAAGTATGTGTGATTGATTGATTGATTAAAAAACTATTTACTTCTCTGGTACGTGTTCAGCATCATCCTAAATCAGGATCTGTTGACACTTCATGTATAATGCCATATCCATCAACCTGTAGATAGTTTTGAGCTTGAATACTGCTTTTTTTTTTTTTTTTCTAATTGAAGTCCTTTTCTGTGGAAAAAAAAGTCTGTTTCTTAAATATAACATCAGGGAAAAAGAAATCTTCCTAGAATCTCACAAGAGACAAAAGTTTCCAGGGTACAATGACTTAGATTGCAAATTCACGGAAAAATACTGAATATCTTATGAAAGTTTGTAAAGGACAATAAAAAAGCATGCCATTCTATGAGTTTTAATGATCATTAATCATAAATCCTAAGGGCCTGCATGCCACACCAGAGTTTCAGGTGAACAGCATGATATGGACCAATATCAATAACAGTAAAATTACATTACTCAGAAATTTTTTTTTACAGTAATAACATTTTTATCTTTCATTTTTCCCTTCCATAATAACAATTTTATATTTGAAATGTGCAATGCTAGACAATTGTCCAAGTAAGAAGTGAAATTTATTTTGTTATTAATAAAAATGGTTTAATTCCAAATTTAATGGAACACCAAATTAAGCAGAGGTGAACCAAAGACAAGTTGTGATGGCATTGTTTTACATTAAGTTGGGGGGATGGGATAAATGGATTTTAAATTATCTCTGTTCCATTCTCAATCTGTTACATGTAACTAGTTTGTACCTTTTCCCACAGATAATTCCTTGGGGAAAAAAATATCTTAAAATCAAAAACCAGATTGAATACCAAGTCTTCTTACTCTTGGTGGGAAAAGGACTCTTAGAATTTTGAGTACAAAAGGAAATGTCAGCTAATTTCAGCTAAAACAAATTGACTCTTTAGCATTAGACTGTAGAAAATAAGGAAGTCTCCCTAAGGCTGGAATTTGTTGCAGTATTGTGGCCAGTACAAATAAGTCTATTATTCCCCAAACTCATTTGCCACATATTACTCGTTTATGGCATCAAATTTTTTTGAGGTTGATAATGAACTATATTAGAAGAAAGGTATGAACTAAGGAAAACTTTGCAAAGTTTCACCCATAGTCTTTCCCATAGGAATGTCCAGTTCTGGGCTTCCCAGGTCAAGAAAGACAGGGAACTACTGGAGAGAGTCCAGCAGAGGGCTACAAAGATGGTTAGGGGGCTGGAGCATCTATAATAGGAGATGAGAGAGCTGGGTCTGTTTAGCTTGGAGAAGGCTGAGTGGGGATCTCATCCATACTTATGAATTTAGGTGATACTGCTTTAGCAGAGGGGGTGGACTAGATGATCTTCAGAGGTCCTTTCCAACACCTATCATTCTGTGATTCTGTAATTCTCTTGAGAAAAAGAAAATAAACAAATAGCCCAGAAAGTAAACACTGGGTAATGTATAACACCAAAGGACAGAGGGGATCAAACTTGCGATTCCTTCACTGAGTTTGACAGTCTTGCTGTATTTTTCCCAACAGAGGTAAACTAGTTGATTTAAATCTAGTCAGGGTAGTTCCTGTGCCAAGTACTTTGCATTTTGGGGATAGCATTCACCACTGCAACTAAGGAAATGAAGGGAAATTCTCTCTGTCTAGGCAACTCTCAGCTAGATTGTAATGCCTTTACGCTCATTTCAACTTAAAGTTTACATTCTTTACTGCAATGCAGTGCAGGGGTAGATACCATTGTCACCAGGAATGTGCCAGCTTGAGTGCTGGAGTGGTTTAGTTGGTGTACACTCCACAGCATTTAATTGACACTTCTGAAAAGTAAAATGGCTTATCCGAAGATTCCCTCCGCTGTAGTTATACTGTTCCTGGCACTCAGAGCCAGTCATTCAGTATCAATTCGGAAATTTATTCTCTGGATCTCTGCATTCAGCAGAGATACACTCTGCCCAGATTTACACTGGTTCTGGGGCTTCCTGAAAATCTACTTTCTTATATTTCTGAATATATTAATTAAATAGTAAAAATATGTAAGAATGAGAAATAATCTGGTTTATGTACACTACATAAGATATTTTTGGGGAAAAAACTTTAAAAGCACACAGACTGCTCT
>VWZZ01006837.1:337562-353218 GCA_013399095.1 Psophia crepitans
AACAGCAACAACAAAACTCCCACAAAACCACCAAAAAAACCCTCTATAGTTTAAAGTCTTCCTCTATAGTTTAACTGTCTTCTGCAATTTTGTTGTTTTGAATTGTTAATTACTACATCCTATGCATCACCTCTGAAAAACTTTTCCTTTTTCATGAAGTGCAGACATATAATTAATCTGCTATACATATTACCCTTTAATATCAATCACACATACCTAAACAAGTGACAAAATGTAATGAAGCAATGACGCCTTATCTTCTCCTAATGAAACGGAGATTGTTTGGAGTACTACTCATTATTTTGCCTATCCTGTTTCTATATCAGAACACATTCTCTTAGAACCTCAGTAGATAAGATCATGGATTCTGCTCATTTTATCAAAAAGAGGCTTCAGTGTTAGGTGAGAAAAAAAAGATACTACATGGTTTAATTTCACTAGATATAACAATATTTTTAAAAAGTAGCATTTATTAAGCACACCATCAGTACAGGCATTTCCTGGCTGCAGTCCAGTTCAGGAGGCCTTGATTGTCATAGAAGACATATACAAATTAACACAGAATTAAGTATTCAAAGCTTTTGGTTTTAATACATTGTGGTGCCTTGTAACACCATAGTCCTATTATTTCTTCATTAATATTATCCCATTTATTATTTCAATCTGACAATCTTACCTCACAGTACTGATCTAAACTTCTATGTAAAAATTAGTGTATTTAAGTTATTGTAAGAGTTCAGCCCACTCCTCAGATACATGAGTCTTCATTGCCACTCGCCTTTTTTAATCTGCTACTGCATCTGAAGTCATATGCATAAGATACGAAGTGCAGTGTCCTTGTACCTTCAAAGACAAGAGCAGGTTCTCAGATTATGCCAATGTTCCAGAGAGGTTATCAGGACCTTATTTAGGCAAGACTGGTCAGGAGTGGAAAATGTGGGATCCTAAACTCTTTCCCCTCCTTCTCATCCCACTTTCACCTTTCATTTGCAATAATTGAAAAGAACACACTTTTTATTTTAGAAACGATTAAAATAATTAGAATGTTTTGCAACATTCAAAAACTGGTTGCCTCATTACTTCGTTTTGTAAAGAAGGTGCTACTGACTCATTCATATCACACATTAAGTTTAGATTAACTGCAAACAGACCATATTTTATGCTGAAATGGTGCGTCAGGTCCTAGCAGCTGGCACACAGCTATGTGATTTCCCTTTTCTTTGCTTAGGGCTGCAAGTTAAAGACGGTGAAATTACTAATTCACAGACAAAAATGAAAATCACTGTTTTCAAAGAGACACTGAGCCATATCTATGGTGTTATACAACAGCAGAGAAAAAAAACCAACAGACTCACTCAGCAGCGAGGGGCAGGAATATTATTTTTAACAAGTGGCAGATATTAGTCCTGTTGTTTAGTACTTTCCTAGAAGATACTTAAGTGCATTAACATCAGTTTCCCTTCCCTGTCAACATTCTTGGACGATATGTTCAGGAATGTATAGTCTCAGTTAATTGTAGTCCTGGAGGATTCAAAGAGTGGTAGTAGTCAGCCGTAACATAAATATCAGTGATTTGAAAAGAAGTTGAATGATTCACTCTATTTCTGTGACTGAGCTAGATAAAAACACTCTGAAAACTACTACAGAGGCACCAGTCCCATTTACAATGTACTGACTCAAGTAACTGGAAGGGCATTACAAAGAACATATTATCCTTCCTGCCCCCTCAGTTAACTCAGACTTGTTGAAGCATAAACTTCTGATTACAGAGTGGGAATTTTCATAAGTGGGATCAATATCTTGCTAGATTCACACATTGGTGAGAGTGAAAATGTGTTGGCCATCGTCAGTTATTTATCAGGTCTTGCTATTAATATGTTTAGAAATAAATGTATTTTTAAATTCACAGGAAAAGCTGGATGAGTTCAAGGCACTGTCATAGGATGGCTGAAGCTTGTTGTTAAAAAAGCATATAGGCAGAGAGATGCCAAACACCTAATGAAAGTAAACGCTGAGGCAAGTTGGGAAACATTGCTGCTAAGAAAGTGTTCTACTGCTGGGATTTCATTTCTGTTGTACCAAATGATGCATGTAGATTTAATAATTTTCTCTAATGGATCTTGGTTCAGTAGAAATAAATTGCTTAATGTAGTCGTGTTAAAAAGCAGCATTTGGTTTAGTTAAGGGAACAATCTTCTTGTATCGTTCAGCCAATCAGAGAATAACCTCATAAGAAAGGATATGCCATCCTTGATCAAAGAATTACTGTTATCAGTAATTAAAGTGCAGATTCTGTGTGAATCAAAAACTGGTTTAGATTTCATTTTTATCCGCTTTTAATTTGAACAGCTCTCATTGTGCATGGCTCCTATACTGAAATTTCATTCCTGCATCAGTGCCTCATAGATTCTGACTGAATTGTGGGACATCCCTTCACATGTGGTGCTGTCCCATGAATATAAGATTCCAGACCACACAGGAAGTCATGCTCAATCTATCACTCGTTAAAACTTTGTTAAACTCAAAATATCAACTCTGAAGCTTTTGCATTTTACAGTTCTTAGTCCTATTCTTTTTTATTCCATACCAATTTAAATTAATTTTTAAAATAATTATATACAAATTGCTGCAGAAATTGAAAAGGTAAATATATATATGTAAGCTAGGTGTTGAAATATGAAATCAAACCAACCTGGGGTAATCAGGTACTGATAGCTGATTGTTTGGTTGTTGGATTTCACTCAATTTAAAAATTGCATAAATAACATTTTGGTGTCTGACAAAATAATGTTTCTGTTGAGAAAAAAAATACACATGGAACACAGAACAAAAGGACACTTTTAAAAAAAATGTCATTAGATTGTTTGCATTTTGTATGGTTCAGAGTAAACCTGGACTAATTTTTTCCTAAACATGCTTTAATCTTGCCTTCGATAACAAACAGTTCAGTATGTGTTCTCTTCTATCCCTGTACCAAAAGAGAGCTATTGAGATGGATCAAGCGAGCACAGATCAGGAGGAAATATCTTTATAATATTGAGACTTACTTAGCGAAAAAGCAGGTCCCTGGTTCTGATACGGATAAGAAAGATGATTCTGAAAGGGAAAGGGAGGAAAAGTTTCCTGCACACTCCCAGTTGAAAGTTTGACAGCATGATGGCTATGGCCTTTTTCATTCTTCAAAGTGCAAGTGACTAGAGCCTGAACCAAGACTGAAAACTACATTTTGGTAGTAAAAGGACAGGGATGAATTTTAAATAGAAAAATTATGTCTATTTGCATCAGTTATTTAAATGGGAGTAGAAAAACAGAAAATAAAAATCACAGAGCTCCAGCATAAACCTCGTTCTCAGACTGAACTTTCTCTTGGAATAAGGCCTACCACTTCTGCTAAAGCTGAATCAGCCCTTCAAAGATCCCAGTGAACTAACAGAAAAATCTTTTAATTAATTGACCCGGAATACTGTGAGTACTTCCTTTGAGTTTTTGAAAGACTGTAGGCAATCACACTTTATCATATGAGAAGCTGCCTTGTAGATGCCTATAGCATTTTAAACTGGCTGACAGAATAAGAAATCAGAGAATACTAATATTCTTTTCTTACAGATATGAAAGGCAGCTTGACTGGATCAATGAGTTTGCTTTCTGCCTTCTGAGTAATGTCAGACCCTGGTAGACCTTGGTGGAATGAAGATGTGGGCAGGAGCAAAGGACCTGTGTCTTTCATCACTCTGCCATCAAGAACAGAGATGTCATTATAGCTATGAAACCAAGGCAATGATTTGGCCTAAAGGACAGGAGATAAGCTAGGGAGAGAAAGGTCTAGAGGATTCCTCATCTCTCTTCCCGTTTTAGATGAATATTGTCATTATCCCTTTTTCCTAGTTTTTTTTTTTTAACAAACCTCTTTCTTCCTACACTTCCTCAATCTCTGCTGCCACTGCAAGCCTTCACACTACCATCCAACCTTTACACATAATCTACTCACCTTGTAACAACTTCATCAGTGCTTCAACCATTGCCCCACATTTCTCCCAAGACAGCAGCTCTGTTCTCCAGCTCTTGAAGTCCTTTAAGGTCACCATGGGGGAAGACTTCATGGCAGAAGAGTAGGTTTTCTTCACAGCATTTCTGTTCTTAAGAAAGCCTGTGAAAAACAATTCATGAAGCTGCACAAAGCTTAAGCTACAGCTGAGCATTAATACCTACAACATGTGGAATTACACAGGTAGTAACAATAGCTGACATCAGCAGTAGTATACAAATAACTTATGAGCAAGCATTATACAAACTGAAAATAACTGAATATTCCATTACAGAATCTGTGCACATAGAGATTTACCTTATACTTTTTACATGTGAGAAGGGGAATATTCTGTTTTTCTTCCTTTCCCTGTCTATTCTCTCTTCCTTTGATTCTTTCTTTTTATTCTTCCTTTCTTCCTTCCCTTCCTTCTTTCTTTCTAGAGACTTCTGAAACTAGCAAGATTTTATGACTGCACCTGAGCTTTGCACAGTACAATATCATAAATCAATTTCTGTGTTCTCTCCATCATAGATAGCAGGGGGTTT
Organism: Psophia crepitans; assembly: GCA_013399095.1. Taxonomy (NCBI): domain Eukaryota; kingdom Metazoa; phylum Chordata; class Aves; order Gruiformes; family Psophiidae; genus Psophia; species Psophia crepitans. Next base: position 342,135 of record VWZZ01006837.1, read on the forward strand.
CATTGCATTTACAACTGGCTGCAGTGATTATTATGGTGAAAGAAAAAAAGGAAAGAAGAAAAATATTACATCTGTGACTAGAGTAGGTCTAACAATGGATATCTCATCATTTATTTAATGCATTTTACAATACCTTTCAAAATATAACCTGATATACATCTTTACAATTTTTCACTAAGATCTCAGTTTTTGAGAACTGTTTTAGAGTTAACAATCATTTCAGTTTCTACAGAAGTTGTAGAACAACTCAACCCAGCAAAATAATTCCAGCCGAATACGTCTGACACCTGAGAGTGAAAAAGGAAGCAAATATGATAGTGACAGAATTCACCGCAGGAAGCAACAGTAACAGTGATTCTGGCTCAAGCCAGAGGTGTTTTACTGTAATTGCTGCTAGATGATCTAACATATACTCTTTTTCTATAATACAGCCTTGGGTAAAGCCTGGCTACCAGCTGGCTAACTTTAACACCTGCATGCCAAAAAGGTGCAATTTTAGAAGTGACATTGCTGATCTATTTGCAGAACACATCACCTGTCACTTGCAACATTGCTTGGGAGGGGGATTCATTAGAAAAAGAAGCTTCAGAACAGACATAAGGAGCTTTTCTTTCTTCTCACTGGCCTCTTTTCATCTTCTCTTCTTATGTTTCTGTATGTATTTTTCCCACTTCTAGGCTTTACGCTATGGCAGTGGTGTTGAATGCTGATGAGGCTCTGCTTAATGCAACTTCAGGCAATGCGGTACTCCTGACAGCAGCCTAAGCTTTCTATAGTCAGAGAGTATTCACCACAGTTTTTAAAGAACCTCCAATTAGAGATCATCTAGACATAAAAGATAATGGAAGAAAATACTTAATAAGCACTCAAAAAGGGACCTGATGAAGATAACAAGGCAAAAATACTAACACAGCATGATCATTCAAATATTTGAGGCATATGTACAGCCTGAAAACTGTATCTAAGGTTAATGTTTATCTTCAATTTGTTTCAGTATCTCTAATCTTACTGTTCTTCTCTCTAAACAATTGTGCTTCATCTATCCTGTGTTTAGCTGGAACCTGTACTATAGGTCTGTATATTTTAGATTGAAGAATTCAAATTGAATTACCTACTTATCTAGCAGTCCCAAAGCAAATTGTGTGTTCCAGTGCTATATAGCTCTAAAAACAATTATAGCACCATGCAGACTTTGACAAGCTCAAGTGATATTTCAATTATAGATGGGCAGAGCCTGCTGAAGTAAAAATCAAACCTACTTGGAAAGTAATTTATTAAATATAGATCATATTGGCAGGAACACCATTTTGGAAGTTCTCTTTCTGTCTTAAACATTTATAAATATTGATTACTACAGACCATTCACTTTCAAAATACAGAATTGATTCTTTACACTACAAATAATACGGAACCAAAATGCAAATCACCTCTGAAATCTTTAAAATTGAAATGCTCCAAAGCATCCAAATATTTTCGTATTGGAATACAAATACAAAGCTAAAATTTGAGGCTCAAATTCAGGCTTCTTGAGAACAAAACATATCTCTTCATAAGTAAAGAGGGTTTTAGGGAGAACTGTTATCAGTCCAATAAAGTTTAGTTTATATAAGACAAAATGAACATAGATCAGAAGGTGACATACACAATATTATGCATATAGCTTTCTAAATTATATTCAGAAATGAAGACTAAAAATGGTGCTGTTCAAATACTGTTTCCAAATAAACATAAACTTTTATCTTGATTCAGATCCAGAGTTCCCTAAACTTAAAATGGAAAAAAAAATAAATCTTTCTTCAGTGATATGTACAGGTATAGTTTACAAGAAGAATCAGAATTGCAGTTTTTTCATCTGCAGTGGTTTCCATGCAATTGTACACCCACATGAAGACCTTCCCAGATAATGCCATTACAGCAGGTGAATCTTTTGGTTGAATAGGTCAAAGCCATGTACTTCTTGCAGAGACTGCAATCAAGTTTCATTCCCATCTGTTTTAGTATGAAGTAATGCAGATGAGGAATAATGCAGTGTTCAGAGTTCTGTGCCTCAGCCAGAGGCACAGACACTTGCCCTCTCTGACAATGAGAACGGTGCTGGGATTCAGAAAAATTGTTAAAACTAATCTGGGATTACAAAACTAATTTCAATTGGATTAAAGGAAGATTTAGAAATTAGTTCTCAAGGGAAATTTATTTCTTCAGCTCTGATTGCATGAAGGCTTGTACATATGCTCATCTTTACTTGTGCAAATAAACCAGCTGTAGTCAACAGAATAATTCACAAATATGGTATTTTAAACACATGCACCACAGTTGTCAGGACAGAAACCTCTGTAAACTAGTGCCAAACAATTCACTTGTTACATAGTTATTACTGTAGGGAAAAAAAGACATCCTATTCAACTGAATAGATTACTTATGAAAAACGAGATGATGGATAGCTGAGAATTCTGCCTGAATCTATTCCATGAAATAAATCTCACCTGACTTGTTAATGTGGTGACAGCTATGAATCTCATTATTTTAAGTTCTGACTGCTGGACACAAGTTTTATCGCAATGACTGCCATGAGAAATTTATTTATTAAAAAAAAAAACCCCGAGTACTAGAATCAGAAACTCCTACCTTGAGGCGAGCTTACAGCAGTCCTATCTGTTCTTGGTAGAGTTGCTGTCAATGGCTACAGTAGGTTTAGAGCACCTCTTTGTGGCACATTTGTGAGATGTTACTTATGAAAAGAAAACATCATAGGAAAATGTTTCTTATATAACTGCAGATAGCAAACTAAGAAAAGAAAAAGAAAAAAGAAAAAAGAAAAAAAAGAAAAAAGAAAAAAGTAAAGAAAAAGAAAAGGAAAAGGAAAAAGAAAAGGAAAAATAAGGAGAAAAATATTAGTATTAATTGTTAAATAAGTCATAGAAGATGGGTGAGTAGTAATGTGCAGAAAAAAGGGACAGGTCTATCACCCTTCCTGTGTTCTTTTTCTGTAGTTTCTGTTGACATTCTGAAAACTGATGTACAACATGTATTTAATATATATCGTAAGTACACCTAATTGAATTTTCATTTTAAAAACAATAATAATAATGATAAAGGTTTAAGAACACTTACTATAACTATCTCAAAAGCTATTGTGAATTACATCTGCTGTGATCAGGATGAAACTATCTAAATATTGTTGCATTAAAGTTTTCCTAAAAGTATGGTAACATAGAAATTACATTTACTCAAGTTCTTTTCTATCACTGATTCAGCTCTTCTCTGGCTAAATTGCCTGCATCCTCTTTACTTGCAGAGAAAGGCAAAGACAAGTAAGGATGATGCTGGGAAGAGGGAGTACGTACCTTGCTTTCTCACTGGAATCATGAATTCCCCAGGGCTTCTCAGCTGACTCTGCAGGTCAGCTTCAAGGCAGCATAATTCTAGGATTTAGAGGGAAGATGTTAAGGTAGAGATATCTGTTTGGAGAATACCTAAAGGAGTTATATTTAGTTATGCTATATAAAAGAAGCTGTTCTTTATGTATCAATGACGCATACAAAAAGCATGGGAATCAGATGGAGTTCAAGTGAGCTTGTATAACTGATATTTTGAGAGTGTGATTTTTCAAGGGAGGAATTTCATAAACTGAATCACTTTCAAATGTTTCCTTTAAAATAAATAATTGTTTATCTTAGGAAAATACAAATCTATTTTCAAGTGCTAGTGTTTTAATGCGGAAACGAAACTAATTCAGGTAATAGAAAGAAAGAAAGAAAGAAAGGTAATTTTTTATTCACACTGTAGCCAAACTATAGAATCAGTATGAAATATCTCCCTAGCATTGTGTTCAGATAATTGGCAGTGGACATTTCTTTGGCAACAGAAAATTTGGGAGGAGGATCAGCCTGCTTAGAGTTATGCATCCATCAAGTACAGGTTTTGCCATAAAAAATAGTATCTAAAATAAATAAAAGAAAAAAAAAACACAAAAAAATATTTTTAGACACAGGAACTCTCTGTCCTTGCCCTGGTAGTACCCAGGGAAGACTTTCTTCTTCATATATGATAGAGAAGAAATCAGTCCTCAGAACTAGGACTTTTATGTATCATGAAACATTCCCACTGGAAATTCATGTACATTTTAATATAAATGAGAATTTATCATTTCTAAAGCTTAAATCCCCATAATTGTTCCCTAGCCAGCATAATGCCTTTGTTAGTCTGTCAAGCCAATCTTAATTTTTGTCCTATTATTGCAGAGGCCACTCTTGCAAGGATTATAACATATGACAAATATGAAAAGATAAGAGATTTTGGTATTTACTCTAAAGCTTAAGTCAGCTTTCCTGCTCTTTGAAGCATAAGCCTCTTTTTGAATTGTATCCAAATAGCCAGACATCTTGTGTGAAAAATGTCTTACTATGCAAAGGTCTGGGAGATGACCATGGAATTCAAAGGGTATTCTGTCCATTGGGAACTTTTAGAAAGAAAAGAAGTCTTACATCAGCTTAGTATGGTTGTTTGAAATTGGTCTGTAAGCCTTTTGCTAATTTTATTTGAAGTTATTTTATGTAGAAACAATGCTGCGGTCATGTTATATATTTTTAGCCTGACTAGCAACTGAAGCTGCCTGAAAGGTAGTCTGCTACAGTGAAAGATAAGACAGTGGGCTGTATCCTGAACTTTCTGTCATATAGACCACATCATGATCTTGTTTCCTTGCCAGCGTAGATAACTTTAAGAAGCAGAAAAGTTAAGCAATTACCTTCACTATGCCAAGGACCACAGTTTTCTGTGCTGCATTAAATCCTCTAGCTGTGTAGGATGTGGATGTTAAGTGTAACCATTGCTAGAGATATCTTTTGAATACTGGATGCCGACTTTATGTGGATGTATCTGAATGTTGCATAATAACATTCAATAAGAGATTTCAGATGTGTTAGAAAGAGGAGAAAGTAATCACAACAAATTGGTTCACTGATTTGTTTCGGTTCTTTTTCCATTCGGGAATTATATGTGATTTGACTGCAATTTTCTAGAATTTATCATTATCTGTGCAATAGGGTTTGTGAATTATTCTTGATCTGTAACTCATTCATGAACAATTAGTTGGAAGAATTATACATTTAAATTCCTTGGTTAAAGATGCGTCTGCTATGTATCTGGATGAGCACAACTGCTAAAATTCAATTAGATCAAAGAGAATCCCAACCAGGCCCCCAACCAGTTGCACAGCAAGACATACAGCAGAAGACATACATTTGACTCTGAAGGGTCTATGTGTGCACACAATTGTGGTGTGAAAGTCTGTAAGCTTTTTGCAATACATACATAAAACTTTCTGTTCCACTATATTCTTGCTAGTAAAATGATTTCTAGAATGGAAAAAAAGAGATGCAAAAAAAAAAATTATTCTGAAGAAGACAATTACTATTTCTTCCCAGCATTTTTCCAAGCTTACTTAGCCCAAAACATTCAGTATCTGCTGCCTGGTAAGACTAAAGCCAAGAAGCTTCAGGTTTGCACTGTTAACAGAGGTCTTTTCAGGTGGATTCAAAATGAATCAAGAAACTACACAACATGGAAAAACATAAAATTGGCTATTCCATGTCTTCACCGGTGAGTAACTCTTCTCTGGAGTACCTGAAATAATGTCCAAGATAGGAATACCACTAGCTTCAACTATGAGATGCCAGGGGAAAAAAAAATCTTTATTATTTTAGGAGTGGTATATGCAAACCTCATCTGTTCAGCATTACCTTGACATCTTTGTGTCAAGGTTGCCTTGACATGTTGGTGTCAACCAAGTCAGGGCAACAATGTCTTACATATTAACTTGGAGGCAGGAAGTCCTCTGGCAGTCATCATCCAAATTAGACTACTTACACTCTTATGAGCAATAATGTAAAAGTCTAAGGAGAAGTAAAACCACTAGATCCCATAAAAGGGAGAAGTTGCAGTGAATTCTGTAACCTTGGATCAGAAACCAGGAGACTGTCTGCACACAAATCCTCAAAATGAAAGCAAAACAACCATTTTCAAACTTGTGGCCAAATTCCAAATGACATTGCAATGACTTTAGTATTGGGTCTAGAGAGAATGTGTCTCTGAGGAAGATAAGTTTTCAAGCTTTATTCACTCTGTTTTGTATAGTGCCTTCAGCAGTCCATAGAGTTGCAATTAATATGAACAGATAGGCACAGAAACATTTAATTTTTAAAAGAATACAGCTGTATAGGATTGTAGCTCCAGGCAAATTCTGGCATCTTTACTCACTCCTATTGAGTAGTACCAGTCAATTTTTAAAACTACAGAATCATCTTCATTTTTATGCTCCTTCTGTTTCTTTACTATTTGTGCTATTGAGAATCATATTGCCATCTAAAATGCAGGCTACATAGCTAACATCATTGTGACGAAGTCTTTACCTTTTGATTGTTCTAACACAGATTATGAGCATACTATTCAAGTGACCTTTTCATTATGTCTGTCAAAACTCTTTGCTAATTACAAATTCATTGTCAAACTTTTATGACAATATTGCTCAACTTGGAATGCTAAAGATATTTATGGTTCAGATGATGATTTTGAATGATAACTGTTGGTAGAAGCAGAGTCATGGGGATTTGATTGCTACCCTGGCTTTTAAGAAGTGATTGGTGCTAATGTGTACTGGAAAACTAACTTTGCTAGCACTGGGGCAGCAGTTCGGAGATTTTGTTTGGATTCTTATTTACTGGTAAGATAAATGTGGAAGAATTGTTTCCATAACGAATTAAATTTGTCTCAGCTAGACATGGCTTGGCATTCTGGTGGTTCTCAGAACTGTTAGTCATTATTCCCTGATAATTATAGTTAGCTTTCAAACAAGAAAGATTATCTTCTGTGCATGAAGGATAAAAAAGGTGCAAGGCAAAAACAGTAACACAACAATAACAAATCTCAGGTAGTCTCAGAAACCATAACTGTCTCTGTAAACACCACCTCTCACACCAAAAGGAGACATGTTATTTTGAAGCCTGTTTTTTCCAGACACCTGTTATGTATCTGATCGGTTGCACCAAGGCTGTTAATACAAATGCAGCCTCAGAAGATGGAAAAGGACAACTGAGTCCTTGCATGCTAACAGTTTTCCATAGGCAAAGCTGTCATTAACTTTTCCTTTTTCATCTGACTGTTCCCAGTGAGAGTCAGCACCCTCTTTGTCTCTTACTGTTCTGATTCATGACATCCCTCCATATAAGAAAGCTCATATTTTTGGAAGTTTTGTTATGCCTGTTGAGATCTGCACAGTTGGATAAAACAACAATTGCCTTTATGGGAGACAGTTTAAAAAAATTGTGACCCATTTCTGCAACACAAAAAGCAGATACACAATACATGACATGTCCTGAAAAATGGCATAGGTAAGAAAATTATATCAAATATACAGTTTTTTGTTGATATATTCCCAAGACATGTGAAGAAGGAAGAAGTTTCTCAAACACCACCACAGTAGTTCTTAAAACTTCTAAGGAAAAATTATCTTTATTTCTTTAATTTCTCTGTGAATACTGCTAAACTTTATATAATATTTATAGCTCAGTAGGTACATTTTCATTCATTTGAAATCAATTTCAGTTTGGTAGACTCAAATATTTTGTAACAGTAAGGCAATATTGAAGTATAATCTTCTGCTTATTTGAAAGAATATGCGCTACATTTATAACCTCCAACTGGTATTTTAAAGTCCTCTCTAATAGAATGATTGACAATGATGTATTTTTGGCACTGTGTAATTAGATTCTGAGAAAAATACTGGCTTTTACAATATAGGCCTTTTTTATATTGCCTGAGAACTTTACTTTTCACTTTAGACAAGTGTCTATTTATGGTTTGCTTGTGCCTGTCTGCTGCCTGTCTGTGGAGGGAAATAACAAAATTTTGAATATTCTGAAACTGCTTAGGGTACCATATGTTGCTTTGTCTGCATGTTATTTTAGATTCAATAAAAGAAGTAATTGCAAGTATATTTCTAGATCTAAATATCTAAAAATAAAGGCATAGTTTTAATTTTGCAACTCAAGAAAAAAATCAATTAAAACACGATATTGTTCTTCATTTTTGTAAGCAAGGACAGCTCATAAAAAAGCATTGCTTTTGTTTAAGTAGTAATTTTAATTAACAGCAACTTGCCAAGAGGAATTGTACGGTTGTGTGTATGTTGAAAGATTGCTTTATCAAAATTTTACTCCTAATTTTGGGAAAGTATAAAAGTCCTTTAAAATTATATTTCAAATGAGAATGTATATGCAAATGCATAGCTATTTTCTTTTGAATGGTGCTCTTTTCAGGTTTTTTGAGGACAGGATCAGTAATCATACACCTATGTTTCTATTTTGTCATCATAATTCAAAATAATTTTCTTATATTTATTGTAAATAAGTATAATGAATTATGATATGTTTATGTTGTTATGCAGCGTGCGTTAGGAGACCCTTACTATGCACCATACAGTTATTTTGAATTCTCTCTCACGTGCATGGTTGAGATCTCCGACTATTTTGGGGAATCTAATCATTTTGCAGATGTGAGGCTAGTTGACTGAGCATTCTTTAATGATTTCATGACCTTTTAGTTGTATCAATGTATGCATATTTATTCATTAAAACACTAATTGGAAATATTAATTATTTCTATTATTTAGCCAATATTAAGCTGCCAGCTAAATCACAAACCCTTCTGTGAGTGTACAAACACTTCTCCCTCATGTTTTCTCTCTACATGCCTTCGCTATTCCCCTCAAGGTCACGATACTCTCCACTTACATCCCTTGCTGTATATATTCAGGTTCAGATGGCCACTCTGCCGTACTTGTTCTGAGTCTTTGAGCAGCAAGGCAGCTGCAACCGTAATCAGCGTAATTTTTTGTCTGGTTACTGCCTGCAGCCTTGTTTATTGCTTGTTTTTCTCTTTCCTTTCCCCCCTCCACTGCTGTCCCTCGTCCCCAGCTCTCTCCCATGCGTGCTTGTACTTATTCTGATAGAGTTTTGTCCTTATGAAAGGCAAGTTTCCATAAGGTTAATTGCAAGGTTAAAACTGAGGCAATAAGAAAGCCTGCATAGTAGTAAAGAGCAAGAATCACTATTCTTTTAGCATCCGTGAAAATCCTGAACTGAGAAGCCCACTGCTTTCCCTCATCGGCTGCACTAGATGGCAGCATGTATCGGTACTGCATTGCATCAGGGCAGACCTGTTAGGAAAAAAACTGCAGCAGATTTTCAGTGAAGATCTTAATTGAGAAGCAAAAATATTCGATATGGATTAACTCCATTTCCATTAGCTTTAAAACTCTCATTGTCTTTATAGAGAAAGGCTAAGCCCCAACTCTGAATATCAAGCCCACTCTCCCACTAAGGCGATCACATCTACAGTTTTCTTCCATGACAGCTCATGAAAGATTTTTCCACACTGTATCTGGGAAATGCACTTAAATGCATTTTTATTGCTAACTGAATTAAAATTAATGTCACAATGAACCGAGTACCCAAGAGCAGGGAACAGTAAGATACAAAGATGAACACGGAAAATGCAGAGATGTGAAATGGTCTAAGGATGAGTTATCTGTCTAGACAGATTCTTTTCTGTAACATTCCAGCACTCCTCTTATTTTGAATAGACAATGAACAGTGGTTGAAGCTGACCTCTTACACCAAAGACCTTTTCTGTAAGACAACTATTCCTGCTTGTGTTCATGTTTAGAAATGAAAATCAGCTCCGACTAGGGAAGACTGCAAGAGAAGGTAGCAGGTGATTCTGTTGTACAGTGTAGAATTGTCATGGTTTAACCCCAGCTGGTAACTAAGCACCACGCAGCTGCTTGCTCACCACTCCCACCAAAGGCAGTGGAGAGGATAACGGAAAAAAACCCAAACTTGTGGGTTGAGATAAAGACAGTTTAATAAGATAAAAAAGGAAGACAATAACAACAACAACACTAGAAGTGCTGCACAAATGCAATTGTTCACCACTCGCAGAAAAAACAACCTGATGTCCAGTCTGTTTCCACACAGTAATCTTGCCTGCTGGCGAGCTTCCCCAGTTATATCCAGAGCATGACATTCTATGGCAGGGAATATCCCTTCGGCCAGTCTGGATCAGCTGTCCTGGCTGTGATCCCCAGCTTCTTGTGCACCTGCTGGAGCATGGGAATGTGGAAAGTCCTTGACTTAGTCTAAATACCACAACTACCCAGCAACAACTAAAAACATCAATGTGTTATCAATATTATTCTCATACTAAATCCAAAACATAGCACTGTATCAGCTACTAGAAGGAGAATAAACTATTTCTCAGCCAAAACCAGGACAAGAATCATACACTGAAGTAACATTTATTATTTCGTACAAGAAAAAACACGTCTCAGACATAAGTAACGTGAAATCTCTGGAGATCATGAAGTCCAACTGTCTGTTTAAAGCAGGACTAACTTTGATATGAAATTAGTTTGCTTAGAGTCTTGTCAAGACAAGTATTGCAAATGTTCAGGTACAGATATTCCAGTCTCTCTGAGAGGAAAAAGAGGACAGATCACAATAAGAAATAGAGAATAAGGGACATGTATCTCAGACTGGCAATTTGCAAGACTTACTGACAGTGGGTGCACAGAATCATAGAATCATTAAGGTTGGAAGAGAGGTCCAGGATCACCTAGTCCAGTCGTCCCCCTACCACCTATTACCCACTAAACCATGTCCTTAACTACCACATCCAACCTTTCTTTAAACACACCCAGGGACGGTGACTCCACCACCTCCCTGGGCAACCTGTTCCAATGCCCAACCACCCTTTCTGAGAAGAAATTTCACCTCATTTCCAACCTAAACCTCCCTGGCGCGACTTGCAGCCATTCCCTCTAGTCCTGTCACTAGTTATCTGCGAGAAGAGGCCGATCCCCATTCGCCACAACTTCCTTTCAGGTAGTTGTAGAGGGCAACAAGGTCTCCTCTCAGCCTCCTCTTCTCCAGACTAAACAGGCCCAGTTCCTTCAGCCGCTCCTCATAAGACCTGTGCTCCAGCCCCTTCACCAGTTTCGTTGCCCTTCTCTGGACACGCTCCAGGGC
>VWZZ01006837.1:353310-371024 GCA_013399095.1 Psophia crepitans
ACACTATTCCTGATACAGGCCAGGATGCCGTTGGCCTTCTTGGCCACCTGGGCACACTGCCGGCTCATGTCCAGGTGAGAGCAACCAACACTCCCAGGTTCTTTTCCTCCACATAGGTTTCCAGACACCCCGCTCCCAGCCTGTAGCACTGCCTGGGGTTGTTGTGACCAAAGTGCAGGACCCGGCACTTTGCCACATTGAACCTCATCCCATTGGCCTCTGCCCAGCGATCCAACCTGTCCAGGTCCCTCTGCAGAGCCATCCTACCCTCCAGGAGATCAACACTTCCCCCCAGCCTGGTGTTGTCTGGAAACTTACTGAGGGTGCACTCAATTCCCTCATCCAAATCATCAACAAAGATGTTGAAGAGAATGAGCCCCAACACCAACCCTTGGGGAACACCACTCACGACCAGTTGCCAGTTGGATTTCACTCCATTCGCCACCACTCTCTGGGCCCGGCCATCCAGCCAGTTTTGAACCCGGCGAAGAGTGTACCTGTCCACATGCATGTGTGCATGTGTGTGCACAGCTGGATATGGAGCTGAGGGGGGTGCAGAGGGGAGCATTTACAGTACTTGAACATCATTGTCTCTCTGGAGGAGTCTTTCCAGAAAGACAACTCACAACAGGATACTTCTCGTTCTTTGCAGACTTAGAAAGCACATGTCTTTTACCCCTCTCTTCCTGTAGAAGAAACTTTGTTTCACACAAAACAATCTTCAGCTTGCTGAAAAACTTCAGACCTAATCTCATCTTTTTTTCCGTATTTACTTCCCTTCACTGGATTTTCCTATGGAAAAGATCAGTCCGAAGACCTTTACCCACTAGTACAGGTCATCCTTCCTGTGTTACAATGCTCTAAGGTAGCAATGTTCCACATCTTCTCTGTTCCTTTTTCTTCATCTGACTTATGAACAACTATGCTAAAGAGATCTCCATTACATTAGTCAGTTACTTTTTCAGCCTCGAAATACTAAAGTTTGATGAGAACTTCTTGTCTAAGTAGGTAACTAAGAAGGGGGAATAAATGAAGAGGAACTACACTTGTTTAAAAAAACCATACAAAAGTTGCTGAAAAGCAAGCTGATAAAAAGAAAAAAGAAAAACAAAAAAGAGAGACTGAAAGACAAGTTTATGCTATGTTAATCTCAGTCTGGGCTCTGTCCTTTTTTTTGTTACTACATGATATTGCAGTGGGTAATAGCTCTCCAAAATGTTAAATGCAAGATAAAATACAGTTTTAGTGCTTAAAAATGTATATTTTTATGTTTCCAGTGAGGACATTGCTTTCTTCTTGAAATTTCAAAACTTTACCTACCTACTGAGAAAAGCGCTTATATCTTAAATTCAAATATCTCAGCTTAAAAAAAAAAAAATAGTATAGTGAGCCCATTGTACTTAGCAGAAACTTTGCAATTGAAGCAGTCAGCTGATAAAATAAAACTCAAAAATCTTGGTTGGTACAAATCAGCTCAAGTTATAGATTTAACTACGGCCAAACAAGCACACATTAAATGCAATGCAAAGTAAAAGTCATTTAACTACTTAAATGTCATTGTAAATGGAGACCTATTCATTAACACAGTGAAATGAAACAGAAATCTGATATTTTTCAGGAATAACGTTATTAATGACAGTTTCTGACTGTTTGCTTTACTGCTATAGCATGCAACAAACTCTTCTGACCTCAGGAGCACAGTTCATCCTCAGTTTCAATTCCAAAACTTTTTTTTTTTTTAACTTAAAACATAGTTTAAATGTAGCTAAGTACTGAGATATTATGTCAGGTATAGGAATGAAAGCAAACAATTTGCCAGAGAAATATGATATAAGGTGTTTGATTTTTCTTCTTTAAATTACGTAAAAGATTTATTAGAGAATCAGTAGAGTGAAGTCAAATGTGTCTGAGAAGGGATAGAAAAAATATTGAAATAAATTTGATATTTTATTTTTTTTTAGTAAATAAAAATTGCAGGTATTTGTATTTATTAAGACAGAACAGCATCATTTCAATGAACTGACAGAGCTTAGTAGATAGGATTAGGATTCAGACAGAGACATGTGAGTTTCAAATGGGTATAAATTCTGGAGAAGCTAAAAAACTGATGAGTCTGAAAAGGAGCTTCTAGGATCTATTTTTAAAGGTAGGGTAGAGTAGTGTATAGGTGCAAACAGTCCAGGGAGTAAGGCGGGACCGTGCAAGTGCTGAGTACTACTACTGAGCTGAAATAATAGCAAGGAAAGTGTTGAAAAACATCAGAATGTAAAAGAGGTCACAAGTTCCTGGGGCTCTGCAGGAGTAACCTGAGCCTTACAAGGCTTTGCAGAACAGCAAAGAGAACAGGAGATTTTAAGAGGGATGGAAAAGCTTACACAGTCTAGGATGAAAAACCACCCTGCTAGTCCTGAATGTGCTTCCCGTGAGCCAGGTCCTTTTGGAAACCCAGGGAGGGTATGACTAAAGGAGTGCAATGCTCATAGGTGTGCAGATGCTCACTCTTTCCAAGCAACCTCTCACCAGAGCACCATTGTGACTGCTCACAATTCATACTGAAAGCAAATTTAGTACATGACCACTACTTTTTAGTGACGCAGTCCTTTCTCAGTCAAAATATCCAGTGAACCTATGTTCACTCAAGATCTAGATTTTGAAGCTTTAGTTTTGTTAGTATTTTTATCTACAGTATAAGTGAGGAAAAAAAATCTGTCTCTAGAAATTCTACAGTATCTGAAGGTGGCTGAAGTACAATCTGGAGTAATTCCTTAATCCTGTAGGTAGAAATGTGTGCAAAAGAGATGTTTTTGAAAGCTGGAAAGTAATTAATTCCTCAAGTGAAAAGTACACAAGTTGTTGTATATGAAAAAAGCTTTCTCTTTTGACTTCATTAAATTTAGGCTACATCAGACCATGCTTTTCAGCTAAGTAAATTTAAAACTTAGTAAAATTATGACACCTATCATTCATAGACCTATTATGCTGCATACTAGAATGAATACTCTCACAAATCCTCATTTTACTTTGGTACCTTTATAAAATCAGCATCAGAAGTGTCCAAAGGTTAATCTACAGGGATACAAGTATTTCGGTAACTGAGATTTCAAGGATATTAAAACCCTCAGCTAATCATTTTACTTTCTCTGATGCCCAGTGACATATATTACATCAGCAGTACTGATCAGCAACAGCGTGCTTTTGTATACATAGCAATCTAGGTCCTTTATGGTAACTTCTTGAGACACAGTCAATCTGCTGCCAGTATTTTCCCTCTCTTAAAGCATACTATAATCCTTTGGTGTCTGTATCTAATTTACGAGGAGGAGACAGCCATTCTGTCAGCACCCCTGCAGTGAGATAAAATAAATGAGCTCTGCTGTTCCAGTCACGCTTTTTACTAAGATGGTTATTTAACAGCATACAGCAGATAAAATATGATTAGAAGAACAGGGTCAAACCAAAGGTTCTTCTTGTCCTGCATTTTTTTTTTTAGTAGTGTCCAGTAAGAGATGCTTAGGGAGAAGACATATAGGAAACCAGGAATATATAGATTTTCCTTTTATCTAGTATATCCTCCCAGACTCTTGCAAACACCACTGTAGATGTTCTCTATCCTGGAGGTCAAATTTGGACCACCTTGTTTCATAGACACTGATTGAGTACTGATTCCATTTCAAAATAAAGAAATAAGTTCATTTTTGAACATTGTTAATTTTGAGCATTTTGCTCATCAGCAATACTTTTGAGTTCATCCACTATTAATAGGTTTGCATTTTAATTTAAACTATTTTTAGTTTAATTTAAACTATTGCTAACATGTAAAAAACCAAACCCATATTCTCTTCAGTAGGATGACCTCCACATCTTGTAAAGCAAAAGATAGGTAATAATTTGTCGTTGCTTAACCCCAGCTGGTAACTGTGCACCACACAGCTGCTTGCTCACCTCTCCCCCAAAAAGGGGATGGGAAAAGAATGGGGAAAAAAACTAGGTTCAGATAAAGACTGTTTAATAGGATAACAAAGGAAGAGAATAATAGTAATAATTGTAATAATAGTAATAGCAATAATAAAAACATCAGTGACAATAATATAAAACAAGTGATGTACAAATGCAATTGCTTGCCATCAGCAGAAAAAAACAAACTGAATACCCACGCAGCATTTTCTGTTTCCATGCAGCAATCCCACCTCCTGGTTATCTTCCCCAGTTATGTCCTGAGCATGAGGCTATATGGTAGGGAACACCCTTTTGGCCAGTCTGGATCAGGTGTCCTGGCTGTGATCCCCAGCTTCTTGTGCACCTGGCAGAGCATGGGAACGTGAAAAGTCCTTGACTTAGTCTAAACANACTCAGTTATTTATTGCAAATAGAATAATCTGCATTATTGCACATCCAATGGCAATGGGGCAGGAGGCAATTCCCATCCCTGACATTGGCTGGATTGTCATTCAAAGCAATTTTCCCACCTGGAAACCAGTCCATGGAGAAGTGATTGTTTCACAATTCAATTGCTCAGGATCCTAGCACAGCAAATACTACATTAGCGTTTCCTTGGGTGCCCTTCAAGATGCTTACCAAGAGGGGAAAATGCACCGTATCTGAGGACTGCTAGGTCGTCAACAAGCAATATCTTTCCCTTGAGATTTTACCTTCACCTTGCTTGTGAGTGTAGCTTCTAGCGTTCTTTCGTACTTTCACATCCCATTTCTATGACTCAGGGCTCTATTTATGTTTTTAAATAACTCAGTAGCTCTGCCAAGAAAACCAAAATGCCAAGGACTAGAACAGATTTGTTTGGCTGCGTTTACTGTTTGGGGAAAAGAGAATTACAGGCAAGAGACCCGAAAGCAACGATTTGGGGCAAACTGCAGTGGCTGATAACAGCTTTGAGATACTGAATAATCATCCTGCATAATCACATGGGTAGCTGTCAGAATACAATGAAAGTAAAAATCATACCTTCAGATATACACCAATTACCCACCTGCGTGGAAGGCTTTGGAGCAGTTCAGTAGCATGGCTGTCCTGTCAGGGAGCTCCAAACAACGGTAGTGGGCAGGAGTACTTGAAATAATTGCTTTACCGTTATAATTTTTAGTTATACACTGATTTATTTTATTTGTCTAGTATCCTCTGGAGTGAAACCCTTTTCCATTCTTGGAAACAGTGTTGTGGCTCTTCCAAAACATCTTTTAGATGTAACTAATCTAAACCAGAAACAGTACAATTGTGTCTTCAGGCCCATATAGCTATTCATGGTGGGCGGGGTTTCACTGTTCATGCTCCAGGCAAATATTCTCTCAAAAATTTGGGTGAAGGAGAGAGATCAAAAATCACTGGTATAGCTGTAGCCTCAGTATGGATTAATTACTGCTTGCTTAACTAAAAAAGGCTTAGCAAATCTGAGAGTGGCTGAAAACATGTCTATGGTTACAAATTAATTTTATTTGTAGAAGACAGTGAGGTGAAAGAACAGAAATTAGGACTGTATACTTGGAGTTTCTGGGGGTTTTGTTTTCAATTCATTTCACTTGGTTCAATAGTGAAACAGCACCACCACAGATGTGACAAAAGGAATTTGCCTGGCTGGTTGGAATCACTTCCACCTCTCAGCGTGGCAAATGTTTGAGAACATTTTATTCTTTTTGGGAAATTCAATTAGAATTATAAAAAAT
Organism: Psophia crepitans; assembly: GCA_013399095.1. Lineage (NCBI taxonomy): Eukaryota > Metazoa > Chordata > Aves > Gruiformes > Psophiidae > Psophia > Psophia crepitans. Next base: position 358,986 of record VWZZ01006837.1, read on the forward strand.
ATTTTCATCTTAAGTATCAATGAAAAGTATAGACCTTTGCTGATAAACATTCAGCCAAATAGGATTTTTACTGGAAAATCCTGTAGTTCAGTGCTGCATTCCTCCAGTTCTTGTCAGTAGGAACATTTCATGTCATATAGTCTTGTGTAATGTCTCTGCCTCTATGGGGGAGGTTGTGAATTCTTGGAGCCCTTGACAATAAAGTAAAGGGTAGGCATAGTGAAAAATGTACTAATAAGGCCACTATGGGCCTACAGCACCACTTTTCAAATATGCCAGGGATTGGACAGTTTGAGCTTCCTAGGAAACCCAAACAGAAGACGACCCAATATTTCAGTCGTCTTCAGAAATATTTCTTCAGCTGAAAAATGGGAAAATGGGAAGTACCTGTAAACTAAATACACAACATATGCAATCAAAAAACACATAGAGGAGAATAATAGTCTAGCATCATTATGCGAATTAAAGTGGGTCCTTATGTGGGGTGACTAGAAGACTCATTAAACACCTGAAAACTTGTTTTTTCCTGTTTTGAAGGGTGTGGAGGTTGTGGGGGTTTTTAATCTGGATTTTGTTTTGATTTCTTTTCTCTCAATGTTTGTTTTCAATTGGTCTCTTGTAAGTTCAAAATACAGCCATTCACATTTATAATGTATTTCCTACTATAATTACCTTAAAATCCTCAAGTCTGTTATGTGATTGAAGAATAGAAGGAAGAATAATTCTTTTAAAATTTTGGTGTGGGACAGACACTAAATGTAAAGCTCAATGTTCTCAAATGTTTTACATGAGACACAGTCTCTAGCCAGAAAACTGTTTACAGGCCAAATGCTCATTTGTTGTGGTTTTTTACTCCAAAATTTGTTGATATTTGTCAGTGATATGATATCAGGATTCATTTTCACACTGATACAAATTTAAAGGTGAATGGAAAAAATGCACCAGTATGTTATACAGAAAACTGACCATGGGGACTTGCAAGAATGTCGGTTCAATTCTGGGTGACAAGTCAAAAGGACAATGTGAATGTTAGGAAGACTAGTAGAAAACAGCAGAAAACAAAGCAGAAAATGTAATTATAGACTGTCAAGGCTATTTCTAAGTCAAATATGTGCCTATCAAGAGGTATTAAAGATAAAGATACAATCTCTGTCTCAGTAAAGCACTGAACTGTAGATCAAGAGATGATTTTGGTGAGCCGTTCTCATGGTTCTTTCTTATCTATGCCTTACCAGTCAGTTGTAGAGTTAGAACTTTTTCCCTGACCATGGCCGTCCTTAAGTTCTAAATCACAGTCTCACAATCAGCTTCGCATGGATGCACTGTTGTGTCCAATAATATCAGTTAGATTCTGTGTAATTTTTTTCTTGCAAAACAGAGTGGCTACCATCCAGCAAATGGCTAGATCAGAACAAGCAGTTGTCTTTCATGGCTGGAGTCATAACTCTCAAAGCACATCTTGGCAGCAGTATCATTCACACAACCCAACACACTAGTCTTCTTGATGATTCAGGGAATTAAAAGGAAAAAAAAAAAGTATTTATTCTTTCAGCTTTCTTCATTAAAATGTTCTTATGTGGAATAAAAGCAGAATAACGAAAAGTATTTCTTGTATGCTTAACTAGAATATTTCTATTCTTTCTCAAAGTAAGGGATTTTTTTATACTGTCACAATTATTTCTTAATCCTAAAACGTTTGCTTATGAAAATAAATTGTGGATTTCCTATATTTAGATAAAGAGTAATACTGAAAACTTAATTTTTACTGATTTAAATACATAAAAATATATCCAATTACCTGTTCAGCTTTGCTTACAGGGTTTTGTGGGTTTAGTCGTTTTGTGGGGGTTTTGTTCTTTTTTTTGTGTAATTTCTTAGGACAAATCCAGCAATGGTTTAGGAGCTTTGCGCTTTGCCCACTAGAGGGAGTTGATAGAACAGTTTCTGCAATACGGGGTGAATGATGCAGTCAATGCCTGGTGTGTTCTTCTGGGTGTGTTTTTCTCTTTCCAGGTCCTAGTTACGGAAACACACTTTAAAATTCTAGAAATACACAAACAGATGAATGAAAATAAAATAATAATAATAAAAAAACTCTAATCAATGACTGTACTTCCTAAGTACTTTCCAAAACAAATGACAAACCCAGGCCTATGCGCATTTATAGACACTATTTAACTCTGCAATTTCGTTTACCACACTTAATAATGCTAAGTATTTCCCTAAGTATTTTTTCTGGTATTGGACTGGAAAAAAGCAAAGAAAAAAAAAAGCTGAAAGTCAACAGGGAAAAGAGACTTATGATACTTCAGAAATCTTATTCTACATGCAACAGAATGTGTAGGTCATTGCTAATATGTGATTGGAATGCGTGTTTATGAAAGGGAAGTGTATTCATGTGTGTACATATATCAAATTATGTTTTAGTATAAACAGAGATGTTCTTTGACACACAATATGTTTGCAAACTGAAAATAAAGCAGAAATCTTCATCATGTTATTGCTCTACCACATAATCATTATCAGTCCTCTCCTGTAGTCTTGGCTGTGCTACATTCTCTTTTCTGCTCTGCTTTTGAGATCCCTCCTTCAGTTCAGTAGGGTTTGGCATGGATATATCTCAGAGGAACATTTCTCATTGTGCAATGTATAGTTTCATTGAAGTAATATTCTGTATCTGTTGTGTTAGTAATATAACTAGCATAATAAGACAGTATAAATTAAGTATGGAAAATAGGGATTAGTAGGTGAATGCTTGATTTGGTAAGAAACTCAGCCAACAGAAATTGGAATAGGTGATGTTATGAAAGAAAGTACCAGTCACAGGAAGTTACCTATTTTGAAACAGATCTTAATGCCTTCCTAAATTTGGGTGAAGTATGAGTTTGAATTGTGATAGTTTAGAGCTGGAGAAAAAAAGACAGAAATTTACAATGTGAATTGAAATACAAGGTTGTGTACTTGGTGATTAATAACTAAAAAAAAAAGAAAAGACTCCTACAATCTTGAAACTTAGTAGAAGCACTATAAAGGGGAAAAATCTGACTGCACCAGCTGATCTGACAATGGCTGTGAGCTGTCAATATGGAAAAGGTAAATATAATTTGCCAATTGTCTCAGTTATATTATTTACAAAAGAGCAGTAATGCACTGTATAAGGCTCCAGTGAAACTAAATTTACCATACAATGCATAATTCTAATTGTCGACATTTAGAATAGATTGACTGAACCTGAAAGAGGCACAAAGAAGGGACCTCTGTCACATCACCAAAATTATGACCTTACCATACATAAAATTGTTCAGGTCACAAATTCCTGAGTGGTAGGTGTATTTCTGTAAATACCCAAAAGACAAAACATTGAAGGTAGGAGCTGTTTAAGTTCATGTATTTAACATAGAACCATCCGTTGGACTACATTTTACATTGTGCTTTTCAATGAAATGTTCACTGCAGTTCAACTGAGTTTTGCAAAATTACATCTCATACAAATATGGATAATTGTGCAATGCAATCAATTAAGATTGGGCTCCTCCCAAAGTAAACTGTTAGCATGATACTTGTAGCTTACATTCTTTAATTGTAAAATATCAGGTCCAGAACACTGTTATTCAGTGTCTGAAATCTTATTACCTCATTATATCAGATGACTGTCAGAGCACCACAAGCTGTATTTCCATATCAGTCCAACCAAGAGTGAACTTTTAAAAGGTCCTTACACTCTCTTAAATTGCTATGTCCTTGTTTGAATAAGCTGGCAGTGGAATTTTTATGCTTTGCTGATCTGGGCCAGTCAAACTGTAGTATATATTCAGCTTAACTCATCTGAATCTTAGATTAAGTACCTGCTCAGTAAATGGTATTACACTGGGTATTTTAATGCAATACAACCTTTTTCATTAACATAATTTTCTTTACTGTCATTGGCAGAAATACCTTAAACTTCAACTTTAGTTCTACCTAATCAGTAGGTTTTATAATAAACAGAAAATAAACATCCTAATTATTTTCATAAAACATGATTTCCATTTCCTTTTAATATTAAAACCATTTCTTCTAAAACCAGACTTCTTTTCACAAGAACTCTGAAGCAATAATTACCACCAGTGGTTCCACCAGCCGCAGGCAGTCAGCAGCACAGCACGATTTTTTAAGGAAAGGACTAAAAAAAAAACCACCACTGACATGCATTCCTGCTCATACAGACAAGCAGATACTCAAGCAGTAAATTAGTGTTAGTTGGATATACATAAGGATTGCTGAATAGTCTTGTAAAACTATACTATACTATACTATGCTTAATTATTTTTTCATATTTGTATAAATATTCCGCTGACATCCATGGTGTTTGATGTAATGAATATGCTTTCAGTAACATTCCGGTTAAAAGGTGAAGAAACAAAGGCATTTTTCCACAAGAGGGAGCTAATACTCCTTACTAGATCCTGAGTAGTTTTGTCTTCTTCAGAAGTCTGAAACCTAAGCATACGAGATGCCAGGTTAAACTTCCTCATTTAATAATATTTTATCATTTAGCTGGTCACTTTATGAGATAAAAGAGGAATAGGAAGCCAGAGAAGTGACCAGCTTCTCCTCAGGTGAAAGCAGCAGGACATGAGATTGTTGAGACTGAGAGCACTTTTCTGATGCACTAAATTCCTAATTTCAGCGTTTTTTTAATGAGGACCTCTGAGTTTATCCTCATGTAATCATTAAGTATTTTTAAAACACTCAATACCAAAACTCTGCTAAAAAAACCTTACTTAACTCCTCTGATCTAACATAGCTGTTGAGCACATGGCAAGGGGTGAAAACTGCAGAAATTACTGAAAGCAGTTTTATACCCGAAAAAAAGAAAAGAAAAAAAAAAAAGAAAATTCACATCTTATTTCAGAACTTCTGATCTTAATTAACCAAGTAGTAAAAAATCAAAATTTCCCACAGGAAATGTGTTCTTTGTGAAGCTAGCATGAAATTATTGACTCTTCTTAAAGTGAATTGCTTGCTCAAAAATAATCTTCAGCCTGATCAGTGTCCAAAATAGTTTTCTGTTGCAAGGTTATAGAAAGCTGATTTATAAAACTACTTCCACCATGTAATAATAAATCCACTTTCATGATGTGACCTTGTGTTTCAAGCCTATTGTGCATTTTTATGACCAGATATAAACACTTGAATATGGTGATTTCAAATGGAAATGCTAAGAAAAAAATTACTTACAGGTTGTAAATGGTTCCCTATAATATTCAAGGACAGTTACCATATAATAGGATGCCTCCTGAATATTTATCCAATCTAATTTCAATATTCTGCAAACAATGTTCTGCAAACATACTTTTAAAGCAGGTGCTGCACATCACCGTTTTAACCTGGGCCTAGCCCTGTCTAATTCAGTACAAGTTCAGCTATAAATAGTATTGCAGAACTGACAAAGTACAGACACTGAATTCAGTTATTTACAGGAAAAACAACCAACCAAACAACCAAACAAAAGAAAACCCTAGGAAGCTTGAAGTAAAAGGCACCAGGCCAGCCCACACCTACTGTGTTTTAAAAAATTCAGTTTAAAAATTATGGCGGCTTGGCAAAATTTCGTTTATCCAAGATTTGTTACTCCTTTGAACTGAATTTCTTACTTCCCTGTGCTCATTAAGTCACTTAATGAAGAATAATTGCTAAAAAATAACTGGTCAACAACACATTTAAGTAAACACTTGCCCTTGGATAAGATGGTCTTAACTAAGCATGAGGTGAGATGATATAAAACACTTCCTTCAAAAGAGAATCCTTCAAAAGAGAATCTTCAAAAGAGAATCTCCTTACAAGGCACTAAAAAACGTATTGCACTGTCATTCTAATGAAGCCATGCACAAAATAGAGCTCGCTGAATCTGGTCAGGACATCACCTTGAGTAAAAAGCGAATGCAAGCAAAATGCACAGCACTGAAAGAGGTGCAGCTCCTCTGAAACAACTATTGTGAAAGGGAAGAAAGGAAGAGCAGCTCCTGAGGCTTCATTATAAGAGTCTTTCATTATGTGCACCAAGGTGGTGGTGGCCATGAGGAGAGGTGTGCTGCTGGACCTTGTACTAACAAACAAGGGACTGATTGGGGAAGTTTAGGGGCAGTCTTGGCTGCAGTAACCATGACATGGTGGAGCTCAGGATTCTCCATGGAAGAAGCAGGGTGTTAAGTAGGGTTACAACCCTGGACTTCCTGAGAGCTAAGTTTGGCCTCTTCAAAGACCTGCTTGAGACAATCTCATGGATTAGGGCTGTAGAAGGTTGAAGGGAGGGGGACGGGACACACACACACACACGGGAAGGGGACAGGAAGCACCAACTGTTTAATATTAAAATACCACTTTCTCCAATCTCTAGATCAGTGCATCCTTATCAGTAAGAAATCTAGCAAAGGAGGGAGAAGGCCTGCAAGGAGGAGCAAGGAGCTTCTGGGAAAAGTCAAAGGGAAGAAGGAAGTTTACAGGATGTGAAAAAAGGGACTGGCAACTTGGAAGGAATAGAGGAATGCTGTCAGAATATGCAGGGATGCTACAAGGAAGGCTAAGGCCCACTTGGAATTAAATCTGGCAAGGAATGTCAATGACAACAAAAAGGCTTCTTCAAGAGTGTCAGCAGCAAAAGGAAGACTATAGAAAATAGACCTTCTCTTGGTTGAGGAGGATCAGGTTAGAGATCATTTAAGGAAACTCAACACCCACAAATCCATGGGCCCCAATAGGATGCACTCATGGCTGCTCAAGGAGCTGGCATATGTTATTGCTAAGCCACATGCTTTGCCAACGTCAGCTGTGAGAAAAGAAAGAAAAACAAGAGTTTCTTCAATACTGAACAAAAGAAATACTGAAGTAAGAAAAAGTGTTAGTATGCCTTGCAAAGTGTGTTTGTGTATTACTTAAGGCTGCATCGCTCAAGGCAGTTGCTGCCTACAGGAATACATAAGCTTTCATTTATAAAAAGTGTTTCTAGCTTCTGCAGCTGCCAAGATAAACTAGAATATATGACCTCAGTGAACCTGAAAGATTCCCAGGCAGGGAGCTAATTAAAACTCCATCCACATCTACAAACTTTTTGCTTGTTTATTTGTATTTGATTATTTTATGTCTTCTCATGATTTCTACGCAGCCTTAGTCACGACTCTTGAATGCTTAAGATGAGCAGTACCAGAGCAATTCTATTCTAATGCTACATCACTTCTCTGCACCAGTGCTCAGCTACTGCTGAGAACCTTCCCCAGCTTCCAGAGTAATTTTTGGCAAAAACCGATGCCACCTACTCACGGCTTTAGTGAGGCATGAAGTACATCTATCCCCACTGTGGTCCCTGCAATGCAAATTTGGGATACGATGAACAATGGTCTTATGCCGTTTCCTGATGCATGCTCTAAAATGTTACACTAGCATGTATACAGTGGAATTGCATATGTTACTTTTGTGTTTCTAGAACACATTCTTTCAATTTAACGGATTTAACAAGTTTCTGGCTTGAAGTACTTCCTATTGGAGTCAGCCTGGCTAAAGTGGGGGTTCACATAGATTTTCTCCATGATAATTTTTCCTCATTTATTTTTATAATAATCACTCTACTTATAAGTTCTCACACTGAAACTTCTTAAGCTACTGCCTGAGTGCTGCTACACTTTCTCTACTGGCTAAAGAAGCTGCTAATGCAAACTTTAATGTTTAACTTATCTGAAGCTAATTGGATTGCTTCTCCATCTTCCGTTTGCAATCAGTGATTACTTGATGACTCTATGCAGTTACAGCTTGTTCATACAGTCCCTCACTCATATCATTGATTGCAGAACAGTCAATTTCCAGAACACAAATGATTTCTGTGTTGTTTTAATAGAAGTTGGATAGATGGAAAAGATAGCTTTTGTGTCATAGTGAAATATTCTGAGCTGAAATTTCTCAGGGGAACTTGACATTATGTGAAATTATGAACTCAATTGGATACTGCAATTTTGAGATCTTTAATTTGTTTTAAGAGATCCTTTTTTTTTTTTTTCTTTCACCAGCTGATGAGATGGATTGATTAAGGGTTATGATGAAAAAAGGATCAGTTAACAATCACAAACCTTCAAGAGGTTGAAACAAATGTGAAATGTTGCTCATGGAGATGAGGTATTGAGAAATAGTCAAATCTTTGAAAAGTTAGTTAGACAAAAGTATTTCATTGAGTTTGAACAAGAATGTGAACCAGACCAAGAATGTGAATCTTACTTGCAAGAGGAAATACTTCAACCATGTTTACATCTGCATTTTGGAGCAGTACTCTGGTTGGTTAAGTAAACTGATTAACTCTTCCAATTTTTAAGTTTGGAAAACACAACAGTAATAGTCCATAATGTCTCATTTCTGGAAATAGCAAGTCCCTGTTTTGGACTAAAATCAAAACAAGAAGTATATATTAAAGAATGAACCAATAACCAGAAGCCTGGATGGCATTTTTTTGTACCCAAAGACCTACCTTTGCAGAAAATACTGGTCAAAATTTCTGATATATTTCCTGAATTCCTATATTGCTCAAGAATTTTCTTTTTTGTGTCAACTGTTATAATTATCTATATTTTTCAGACAGTTGCAAGAAAGGTTAAAGTAATTTCCTTGAATAAAATGTAATGGGTTCTATTTAGTTCCAAAACTATCCTTTTGTTAGACCAAAATTAACTTTGTCAATAACACCATTAATTCAGAGCATACGACAATGAATTCTTTGTTCAATGGTAAAACTAGGCAAAAGGTTTTCTTTACTCTGTTGTGTCTTATAGTCTGGCAATTTTATCATGCATATTTTTCTCACATTTAACAAGACCATTCTATTTTCTCATTTTTTAAATCCTAGACATAAGAACTCATGGACAAAACTTAATGGTTTTGGAAATAGATCTGATATACTTACATTTAAAAATAGGTTTATAATCCCACAAAGAGAGGTTTATTACATATGTTGTAGTACATATTGGCTTTGGATCCAGTTGGGAATATGGCTCAGGAGTCCCTTAAAATTTCATTTCCTTATCTCAACCAAAACTAAAGTTCAGATGAATACTAATTATTTTACTTTATTTTATTTTTTTAGAAATGTGCAGCAGCCTTCATCTAATCTCAAGGGTCTGATCTGAACCTTATCCAAAATGCAAGTCAGCACCATTTTTTATTTTATCCGTATCTACCAACCCTTACATCTACTTATTTACATCAAAAGATGTTACCTCTAGAAATTCCTTTCCAAAAACCAGCAGGTCCATTCAACAGCAATCAATGATAATCATTGAACTGATTATTCAACTATATCAACTCAGTCTTCAAGGAGTATTTGGTTGTTACACAAAATCTTTCAGTATAAGAAGGTAACACAAACCACACTAAACTTCCAACAGTAATCACAAAATTCATAAAATTAAAGAAAAGAAAATAAATACTGGCTGCAATATTAATGGAGTTAAACAAGGCTACCAGGAGTCTACAAAGAGTCCTCATTGTATTTTCAGTTATAACGTCAGTGCAATGGTGCAACATTGACATTACTCCAATTTTTTTCTTTTCTGAGTTAAATCCAGATAGAAGATACAAAGCTGCTATTGCTGGATTTTCTACTTCAGTTTTTAATTTATCTTCTTCCCCTTTTTAAAGTCATGTTATTACTGACAGTTCTCTCCTTACCCAGGATGGGGCTTCATTATAGCTAAGAATCTACAATGGGATGAAGGGGAATGGAGTAAACTTCTGTAAATGAATAATCAGAAGCAAAGTTTTCATCCTCCTTGTTCTGAATGGTTGTCAGTCTGAACTAAATATATAAGAGAAGAAAATGAAATACTGTAACTATACTGTCATGTCTCTCAAAGACACCACTCTGTGGTGGTATTTCTCCTGCATGCATAAAGCCTTCCAGTCCCACAGCAAAGCAGGAGCCAATTTTAGAGCCTTGCCAACAATGGCATATTACTGATTGCAATGAAAGCCCATTGTGGCCTGCTGTTTGAAGGCAAGCTGGCAAGCAGGTTATGAAGAGGAGAGCACAGAAATGTGAACAGAGGGTTCGTTTAAATTCGTATGCCATGACTCTTATGTAATAAAACAGTTTTGCAACAGTGCTTGCAGGTCAAACAGCCTTGCATCTCACAGTAGATTTATTTGGTGTGTCTCATAGGGACATCCTTTGACTCTGAAATCTTCCAGAGTCTTGGAAGATTCCTGGAATCTTCTCTGTTCATCTTCCTTTGAACAATACTCCTTCAACACTTCTTTTCTCTGTGTCCATGGGACATGGTGACTCCTTGACATGCTTGACCTTTCCGATCAAGAAATAGAGCAGGACGATCACTCCTTAGCACATTCAGCTTTTCATTTTCAGACCTGGCACTGTGTTTTATGTATGCTATTTTATTCACTAGCACCTGCAAACTTTACTGGTTAAACATAACATAGAATGTATCACTGTTTAGGGTGATTACTGTTTCCACCCTGAGCACCTGAGATGTATCCATCCATCCATCCATCCATCCATCCATCCATCCATCCATCCATCCATCCATCTCAGAATACAGTCTAATTAGATCTTACCCTTTCAAATGAACAGTTACATTCTATACTCAAGTTTTATAGCAGGTACTGTTGTCTGCCAACAAGACAAATAGCCATGCTTTACCTCCAAGGAAGTTCGATATGAAAAGCTTCTTGGCAGTCATTAAGAAGAAATAGTTCCTCAGCAGAAGGATTGCATACAGAATTTAGGAAAAAACAGCTAAAGAATGCACATATTGATAACAGAAAAATCTAAGTGTGAGATTCAAACATTTCAACCCAAAGTGGAATCAAAATCTTTGAAAAAGAATGCCAGTCTAATAGAATGACTAGAAAAGTTATTTCAGAACTGTATTATATGCCATTATCTTTATTCCAAATTAAATATATAAACTTAAGCTTTTTTAATTAAACCATTTGAACTTCAAAAACACTTGCTGGTAAGAATTTGCTTTCAAAGCATTTTGGTGGGGTTTTAGTTTTGTTAAAACAACCTTACAACTAAGGGTCTATGAAGCAGGGGAAAAGACTGTCACATAATGACAGGTTGTTTGGTAACAGCAATTCGATTGGAAAGTATCTTTCAAAATGTATATTGATAGTTGTCCTGGCAAAAGTAGAATTTCCTGATGCAACACTGTCTGTAAAAGCTATTGAAAATATGACTGAGGAAGAAGAAATGGTTTGACCCTGAATACTTTAGGATTCAGTTGCTTGTGAGATGTTAAAAAAATCCAAATATTTTAAAAGAAGCCTACCACCTTTACTCAAACAAACAGATAAAAAGATAATACAAGTTTCAGCTGAAAGCAAAATAAGTTCTTGGAAGCTGCAACGACACAGTTCCAATTATCTATAGACTTTCAGATCCAAAGTTCCTTTCTGATGCAGTGCACTTCTTGAACATAAGCGATGACTGTGATTCTGCATGTGAGTAAATATACAAAAGACACATCTGTGCTTCAAAAGGCTGAAGATTTAAAAAAATTTCTTTTAAATTGGGAGTTATTTTTGGTGTAATTAAATCTCACAATCTCATCAGAAACTTCTAGTGTGTTTTTCAAGTCCTACAAGAGCAATTACATTAATTCTATACTTTGATGCATTTCTCCATTATTTACAATATGCCAATAGTCCATCTCAACTTTCTCTGAAAGTACGGAATTAAATAATTCATAGAGGCTTTTTACTTAAGGGTCAATTCTTTGTGAAAATACTCCAAAATTGTCTGAAAGGCGTTGTCTGAAACCAATGCCTTCAACCATTTTTGGACACACAAATGATTTATTGACTGATAACATCATCTTTCTCTTCAAAAGTTCTGGTAAAAAATTAACAGCTGCTGCAAGGGAAAAAGGCAGAGGCATTGCAGAAGAAAGCACATACTCTTAGGGACACTAAAATAATTAAAAGGATTAGAGCAACTGTCATATAAGAAGCAGCTGAAGGAACAGGAATTTTTTTAACTTGGAGAGAAGATATCTCGGG
>VWZZ01006837.1:372220-387561 GCA_013399095.1 Psophia crepitans
AGGAATCAATTGGACAACTTGGAGGTTATTATTAAGACAATATGAATTGCTGAGGACAAATTATGCCTGGATGGAAAAATCAGGCACTCCAAAGTGTACCTACACAGCATTTGATTGGCTTAAAGAAGGAGTTATATGTAGAATACACTTTGAAACCCACCTACTTGCTGCCTTTTAGAGTATTTTAGAGTCTTTTGTATACATGAAGTCTCACTTGCTCTTAAAAGTAGCCTCTAGCAGCCTGGAGCCATGCTTATAGGCTTATCAACTGTATGGCACATGATCCTGATCTTGAGGACCGCCTGAGTGAAGTCTCCAAGACGCAGTGCAGATGTATCCACTTTCTCCTTACTGTAGGCACTTATTTGTCAGCAGATCCAGAATAAAGGGTTGTATCTTGTAGAACATAGCTAGCACTAAGACCACAGACACTGAACCTGAACACGGCTGTGATGGTGAATTTATACATCACTGCCCTTTTAGAGATCTCAGAGCCATGCCCCACAACAATAGAGAAGGGCTCTTAAGGCTCTTAAGTAGCAATATGTTGCTCATTTTCACCCTATCGTGTGACTTCTAATCAAACTATAGCTGTTGTCACACTCTTTTACTGAATGCACCTTCACCAGGAAGAGTGAAAATCTGACTGGTTCCATTCTTACAGAGCAATTATTGGTTCTCAGTGAAGAGACGCTTAAAGACAAATTTCCAGCAAGATCTTCTTTCTTTTCTGCTAGTGCTTTATGACTGAGGGGTTTTTGTTTGTTTGTTCACTAAGATCCGTTACAAGATCCTCCACCTGTTTTATGTATTCTTCTGATGGTAACGGAAATTAGGGCCAACACCCTGGCAAATGCTGACACATTTTGAGTGAAGTCCATGATAAACAAGGACACATGGTGGTAATGTCCACCAATGGATCCTGCAGTATTCAGAGAGGATTTTGCATCCTTTACGCCATTTGATGAAACTCATGTGGCTTCCAAGTGTTCATCCTGTGTCAGTTACCTGCTGATTCTGATGAATACATTTTGTATTTGTTCTGTGCCTGAATACAAGTCACATCAGTATGTTATGAAGCATGTAGTCCTTTCTATAGATCATATTTAGACTGCATATTCTTATGTACAGCTACTGGTACAGCTAAACAAAATATTGCTCCTTAGAATAGCTTTTGGCTGAATTGCCAAGAGTAATGATATTTTTCTATTTTCAGTATATTATTAAAACAATATTCTCTTTTCTCATGTCATAATTATCCTCTTCAGAATGACATTATTTACTTTTTAAATTTACACAGTTTCTTTCCTTTTCTGAAAAATTCTGCTCAGTTATTCTTTTCATTCTATGTGCTGATTCTTACAGTTCCAATATTCAGAAAAAAGTAAGCTTCTGAAAAGCATATTCTGAGGTGGAATTTTCAAAGCTTTTATGTCAAAAGAACTGACTTACCTACTCTGCTATAAGATCTTTGATGAAGTAAGCCAATATTTTTTGTATTCAATGAATTTATTTATTTTCTAAGCAAACTTGTACCACCAAACTAGTAGGTTGTTTTAAACCACAGAAAGCAAAGAAGCTCAGAGTAAAGTTTTGTTTCCTGTATTAATGAAACTCTGTAATAGTCTCCAAGGTTATCATTAATATGATGTTAACTTCAATATTGTTTTGAAAACATGTAGAAATACAATGATGTGATTGAAGCACTTGACGAAGATTCACATGGTCATTGGTTCCACTCCTCATTCTGGGACATTGGATGTATTATTTAAATCATCCAGCTTACTTACTTATGTACTAGCTAGAATAGAACTGATCTTAGGTACAGGAAAAGTGGGCAATTGAGTAGAATAGCTAATAGAAAGTAAAATCACAAATTTCAACAAAGAGGAATAAGACATAGATACTCAGGTACACCTGGTCAGGAGCACAAGTACAGAGTGGGACTTGACTGGCAGCAGAATTTTATCAACCTGATATTAAGGTCAAGGAACTATTTGGGCCTTGTGTCTTGGGCTCCTAAATTCCTAAATTCTTGGACCTTGAATGACTGCTGGCTCCTGGGAGTAGCAAGGGCAAGACACTACTTGGGCTCCACACCCTGCGCCCCCCTCCCCCCACTGCCATTGTCTCTCTGTGTTCCTTTGTGGGTGTGCTAATAGCTTTTAGCAAAAAACCTAGCAGAAAGAAAGCAGATTTGCAGAGATAGGAAGCTGATGGTGAAGCTTTCTCTGGAAAAGACCGTTTCTCCATTTAAACATATTTACAAATGTACCTGCACAGATTTCCACAATCACAAAGTCTAAATCCTTTAAGCTTCATTATTCTGTTTTTCTTATATAAAAATAGGAACAAAAATATCAAAACTTAATCTCTTGATAATTTAATAAAAATAGAAGGGAGGGAGAATAATCATAAGTTTAAGCCTTTTACCACACATATCAGTCCAAACTGAAGTCTTATGAGCAAGCTACAATTACTAAATCTTAGAATATAGATCAGATCTTTATTCTTTGTTAGTGACTAAGACATCACCATATTGCAGAGGTTTCCTGCTTTTTTGTAAGTAAAATCTTCTCCAATATGGTGTGTTTGAATTGCAGAGTCATTACCAGTAAGTTTCCTGAAACATTAATGGTTAATATCTCTAGCAAGTGTCTGCCACTTCTAATAAATGCTGAATTAAAAATCCCCATCTCCAGAGATCTCTGAACTGAAATACACAGCAATTAATAACAGCTAATAAATAATGAGTGTTATCTATATATGATAACACAAACTTTAAAAAAAAAAAACACAAAAAACAATGTTCCCTGAAAGGCAGTTAAGATTTCAGTCCAGGCTATCTATTGCAATCTGAAATCAAGTATCAGGTGTATGTTTTTTAGAGATAAGTTCATCATCCAATTATGTTTTCAGACTCTTGTTTTAAAATATGTTATACTGATAAACCCAGTAAGTATACAGAAAATTTGTGCTGAAAACAATTAAGTACATTCAGAATTCAAAATATATTTTGTATGCAAACTGCACAGAGTATGAACTGACACTGGGAAAGTTAAGGCGGGGAGAGGAGGGAGGCTTCAAACTGTTCTTCTTATATTGAAAAGGACTACTTACGTCCTCAGTGAGTCAGTTAAGGCTCTTTGTCCACAGAAGGAAACTCGTCTGTCTGCTCAGAACCTTCGTGGAGCTGGTTCAGATTTTTTTTCCCCTTTACTAATGTGCACAGCTCTGTCAATTCCTTGCTACTTATGTCTCATTAGGACTATTTAACAAACTATTTAATTAAAGATTTAACTTCAGATAGGACCTATTTCTCTGCTTAAAGATAAATGTATTCTTTGATGCTTTGTTCATCTAGAGTTTTAAAATTAATTTACTTCCCTCACAAGTCCCCCATGGTAAACCTTTTTCTTCCTTATCACTAATCTCTGCCATCAGTGCTGGCAAATTTAAGATAATTAGATTATCTGTCATTTCTAACTGATAAGATCCCAGGTTTTCTGCCAATGTGATTAGTGAAAGTTGTATAATGGTTCCCAGAAGTAACCTTCTACTCAACTCCCTTTTCAGTACAACCTGATTTATTCTACAATCTTCTTGTGCCTTACATTGTTTCCATGGATTTCTGCTTTAATAAGCTCCAAGTTCAATTCAGTCCATTCTCCAACTACCTCTGTGGAATTTCTTATTATTTCTTTTAGAAGTTATTCCGAATTCCTACTATAAGATTAGGTTTTAGTCTTAGATGTGCTTTTATACTTATCCTATTCTTGTCCTTTTCAGATTTTTTAAAGACTAACAGTTTGTGCTCAGCAAGATACTTTGCATTCGTGGTTTCTTCTTATCCTTCCACATTTTAAAGCAATAGCTCCATTGCTGAAGTGCCCTTTTTTCCCTTTCCATTGACTCACTCCAAAAATCCTGTCTGGTATCTTAAAAGACAGAGACACATAATTTTCACATCCTCCCATTTTCATGTACACGTGTTCTTGTATTTCATATTTCTTTCCCCCATTTCTAAAGAAATCTATGAGCCTGCCAGTGTGACTCATTTAAATTGAATACATAACTCCTGCACTTAAAAACTAATTAAGGAGCCCAGACTACTTAATTCCACTGAGGGATCCTTTTCTTAGGTGTATCTGAGCATACAACTTCCTTAAAGCAATTTCTGGAACAAAGGAAGTTAATGAGCTCTTGTCCCAAAGGATTTTCTCCTGTTTTCTGTCTCAATACTGCTTGGACCATTAAAATCTATAGAAACATGTACAAACATAATGTACCACTTATATATTCCAGTGTACTAAACACTTATCCATACCACTAAGATAACAGTGAAATGAAAAAGTCAAAGTGAATATAGACAAAGTTAGCCCAACAGAAAAAAATTCTAATAGAAGCTATTGTCCTATGCCTTTAATAGTTTTATTCAATGCTAGCTCAACTAATTGTCTGGGTACTGAAAAAAAGGACTGTTGAATATCCACTGCTACAAAGTTACATTTCCACAAAATGATTGAGTTCCACTTTGATTGCATCATAAAAGAAAAAAGAAATGTTGAGAAAATTTATTTCTTACAGAATGGCCTATAAAATGAAAATTTCATATATGAAACCTTGCGGAATACATTGTATTCAAGGAGTTAGTGATCTTGAGCAAACCACGCCTGCTCTGTGGAGCCTTGTACCTCAGGCTTAAGAAGCCTGTTAGCAGGAGTAGCTGCTGTGAGGGAGCCCCGTGTAAAGAACAAATACCCCTTATCAGCCTATGCTGCTCAGGGGTGGCTGTTATGGCACAGATGACATATGCTTTTGTTTGTTACAAAGAACAAAAGGTACCACAGTGTAGGAGGAAGGAGGAACCTCTCTATGGATGAGATCTGCACAGCGTGACGTGGAAAAATCATCTGGAGTCTATCTGATGCTGCACAAATGCAAGATTCCCAGCATCTGGAAGGACATAAGATTTATTTGCTATCTATAGTCCTCTTTATATTTTCTCTTATTAAAATAGGGATTTTGTTATGCCATTTGTTGTCAGGCTTTTCTTATTAAGATCTAGTAAGAGACCGTTTCTCTCTCTCTCTCACCCCCAGTGCAGAACATTGATGTAGAGAGTCAAGATGCTGAGGTACATTCTTCTGCATTACTCTGATGAGTTTTAAATGTCTAATTCTGTCAACTCTTTTGTCATTTGCTACTGCATTCAAACATTTTAATAATTACAGAGGCACTGTTACTGTTGTCATGAGGAAGAACAAAGGATAAAATAATAAGAGATCTCAAAATATGTTAGTGGGCACTTAATAAATATTATTTACATTTGAAGCACATGAAGGGCAATATGTGGTGGGTGACCACAGGAACAGTTACAGGGATAGCCATGAGTCTCTTAAAAATTGTACTAGGACTTTGAAAAATATCTACTGATTTTTCCCTTACCTTTGTGGAAAACATTAGTGGACTCTTACATGGTTAGATGAAAGATGACTAGAAGAGAAGAATTATTTTCATTTAATGCCTTCTTTCCCTACAGAAAAAAAAATAAAATTACATGAATATGAAGATTAGAATGAAAAATAAGATCAAAGGTTGATTCACTGAGAAAGCTTTAAGAAGTTATTTGGGAAACAAGCAGGAAAAAAAATCTCTACTGATTTTGTCACCAGAATTAATTGGAAACTTATCACCTGTATTCATACTTTAAATAGAGGTGGACAAAACTGACAGTAACAAATCTGGAAAAGGGGAAGAACAGTTGTTTCTATAATTCATCTGTTTAAGAAAATTAAAACAGATGAATCTAGTAAAGGAAAAAACAATATTTTTGGGGGGAACAGAAGTAAGTAATGCTGTTGAGAGAATTAATAAGGCAGAAAACAAGCTGAATGAATCAGCACTCTCTGAGGTTAGAATATGAGATGAAGCCCAAGAAAACAGCTGGAAGGTTTGTATGCTCATGCAAGGCCATGGGTAGCAGAATGAA
This sequence comes from Psophia crepitans, assembly GCA_013399095.1. NCBI lineage: Eukaryota > Metazoa > Chordata > Aves > Gruiformes > Psophiidae > Psophia > Psophia crepitans. Next base: position 378,213 of record VWZZ01006837.1, read on the forward strand.
AGTAACAGATACAGTGCTGAACATGTGAAACGAGGCAAAGTCAACAAAAAATACAGTGGAATAGAAATCTTATTTAAAGTACACTTTCTGTTGGGTACATGTTGTTTGGAAAAAGAAAAAGAAAAGTAGAGGTGTGGAGACAGAAGTATATATCAACGATCCAACCTCAGTAGTCCATTAGGCTCAATTCTGGATTTTGTAATTCCGTTATCCTCAGAAGCTCCCCCAATATTTCCACACCATCTTTGTCCCTGTACAAGCAGATATTGCATTTCTCCTCTTTGTTAGGTATATACAACTACAATGTTTTATGCAGTGTCGGAGATGGGTGTCCATTATTAAATATGTATTGTTATCTGATTTTATCCCCTGCAAAAGAAAAAAATATTGAATGCACCATTACACTTGTAATTAGACTTAAGTGAGCCTGAAAGTTTCTATTTATGGGAAATATTCATGTTTTGAAATAGTTTGATCCTTAACTTGTACCCAACATGACACTTCTGAAAAAATATGTTGGCCAGTTCTATGTGACGTCTGTCCTTCTTTTTTAAATTAAGTAGACACAAAAGAAACTAGAACATTTAAGTTCTTTTTCATTGTCATCACATACTGTATCATAGAATAAAATGTGACATGACATTTACAATATGCATTTACAACAAAGACATCATGAAAAATTTGGAAAAATACTAACAGTAACATAAAATAACCAAAGAAAGTAATTTTCAAGTAAAGGCTTTCTTTTTTATGAGGCAAAACTTTCCTAATCAAGTTTCTAGATATCTCTTGCAATAGAGTTATTGCAAAGAATATGTTTTTTAAAAAAAATAAGTTTTGCCAAAAGTAAAAGTTCAATGAACATTCTGTAACTTTTCTATTTTTAAAATTAGTATAATAGTTGGTCCTGATGGTTGTTACTGCAAGACCAGTATGCAGCTAGAAGCTGTTTGCACTATAATGAGAAGTGACAGTTATAAATTGGTCAAATCCAATAAAGGAAACATTGAATGCAAAATTTTGCAGAATCCCATTTCGGCAGAAGAGGGACCGAGTACTAAACAATCAGTCTGAGAGTACTGATAGGATATATGCTATTAAGAATATATATTTCCTCCGGTAGAAAGGAATGTGTATATTTTACAGTCAAAGCGACTCTTCAAAAACACAGATCTCCAGGTTGGGCTTATTTAGAGATAACATTGATTTCAGAACTGTTTTAGTAAAACATTTGATACTGAGAATTACAAGCCTGCATGAAAAGAAACACAATCTCTCTTCTAATGGTCCTCGTTTTTTCCCATTTAGTAAACTGATATGAAGCAAAATAAAAAAACACCCCACCCTCAAGTCTAAAATATATAAAGAAGCAAAATACCTGCATTTTAGCATTTTTATTATATGAATATATAAATTTCTGAGAAAAGAATTCGCTGCAATGTCTAGTCCAAACAATGGAAAAATACAGTTAAACTGACATTTCTTAGAGCTTTCAAAAGTGTCTCTCAAGACTAACTAAAGCATGACTAGGCAACCCAAAATGCCACTCCCACATCTGGAAATGTCCTTTAGATTTCAGCAGTGCAAAATCTCACAGATATCAACAGCGATCAATAAAGACTTTGGTAGAAAACATTCCTAAAAGCATTTCATCAATTTATTCCTGTCCTGTTAAATCTTTTTTGTTCTGTATTGGTTTTTACTTAGTTTATTAGTCCTTAGCACAATCTAATTTGATAGGTTTTACACAAAAGAAACACAAAGGTTTAGATTCATTTATTTCTTTCTGTTATTCATTCATTTCTTTCTGTTATTCATTCAGGATAATTGCCTTTACTATTTGTGACAAAGCAATATATTAATTACATTCCTAGCAAAAGAGCACTTTTATGTTACACCAGACTAAAATTCTTCTCCTCACCTTTTTAAACCAATCAGGAATTTTGAAGTATGGCATTATGATACCATAGTAACAGCCTAACTTCGGAAGAACTTTCTATACATATATTAAACTTCCCCCCGCCTCAATCCCAGTCCCCCAAAAAGCCCTGATTAGAATGTCATGGGAAAGGAATGAAGTAAGATTTTTTTCCTCAAGCTAAAAAAATTATTTCCAAATCCCTAAATTCTCAAGAACTTGCATTGTCTGTTTAATCTTACTAAAGAAATTGTTATTCCTCCTAAGGATGGAGGATACTCTCACTCAGTGTTCTTCAGTGAAAGAATTTGCATGCTGGACTGCAGTCCACATGTTTTTTACCTATTTCGTCAGAAAAGCTTGGGATTTTTTTCTATGGAATATTTGTCCTTAGAAACAAAGCATGAACAGAAATATTAATTCCATAAAACTTCTTGTTGTGGTTTTACCCGAGCCAGCAGCTGAGCACCACGCAGCCACTTGCTCAGTTCCCCCCCATCAGAAAGGGGGAGAGAATCAGAAGAGTGAAAATGAGAAAACTCGTGGGTTCAGATACAAGAGTTTAATAAGTGAAGCAAAAGCCGTGTGCACAAGCAAAGCAAAACCAGGAATTCATTCCCCACTGCCCATGGCAGGCAGGGGTTCAGCCATCCCCAGGACAGCAGGGCTCCGTCACACGTAACGGTTACTTGGGGAGACAAACGCCATCACTCCGAACACCGCTGCCCCCCCCCCTCCTCTTCCCCCCAAGCCCCTTATAAACCGAGCATGACGCCATATGGTATGGAATATCCCTTTGGTCAGTTGGGGTCAGCTGCCCTGTCTGTCCCCTCCCAACTCCCCGCACACCCCCAGCCATCCCGCCGGCGGGGCGGTGCGAGAAGCAGCAAAGGCCTTGGCTCTGTGTGAGCATCGCTCAGCAACAGCAAAAACATCTCTGCACTATCAGCGCTGCTTCCAGCACAAACCCAAAACACAGCCCCATGCTGGCTACTGTGAAGAAAATTAACTCTTTCTCAGCTGAAACCAGGACGTCTGTAAAAGCTGAAACACTGCTATTTTTCAATTAATTTTCAATCTGAGCCTTTTCTAATGGGATTTGAAGTTCTTTTGCTTTATTTAGAAGTCAATATTTACAATTAAATACATTTTTTCCCAAGCTGTGATAGTTACCAGAATATTCTTTTGATGATGTTTAAACTACAACCTACTTTAACATACCACAGTGTTGTTTTATGCTATTCCCTTTGATATTCTCTCTTCGACCTCTAGATTAAATTATTTTTCTTATTCTCTTCATAAGTGAAAGACCTGTAACTCTCTCAGGGTATTCTGGAACTTGTCCAAGAAGAAAGAGGGTGCTACCTGAATCTATGTTGTACAGAAATGTTAGATTTTAAACTTCCTTATTAACTGGTGTCTAATTGTGTTGTCATTTCAAGTGAAATTCAGTGAGAGAAAGATTTGGACTAAATCATGGTGTAGCAGTTTTTGATGTACTAGGAAATGGATGAAGTAGATTGTGTATTTTTTCATAGAAAAATTTCAAAGTAAAAACATTTGCGTCCATTTCCAAACACTAGTAACTTTGAAAAGTGTCTTTCTTCACAGACCAGATTTAGAACACTAATGTTATATAAAAAAAGTTTATTGCATATCTTCATAACTGTAGAGAGCTTATTACCAATACATATTGAAATAAGTCTGTCAGGTGTCTAATAACTAATGAGCAATTTTGCTGAATTCAGAAGACGCCTAAGAACAGTCAGATAAAAGGGACTGACTTGATTGATCGTGTTTCTGTCTTCTTTTTGTCATAGAAGGTACTCATGTGCCATTCTATGATGAGCTTTCTGATTCACAGCTTTTTTCTTGTATCAAAGGATAACTCCACAGTCAACCCAAAACCTGTTTCCTGTATGTCCTGGCTGTGGCCAGGCCGGGGTTAATGCTCAGGCCCGGGCCAGGTGAGCCGGGCCGGGCCGGCCGCTATTCCACACCACGTGACGTCACGCCCCTATAAAGGGACTGGCCGGGAGGGGCCCGGGGCTGCTCCGGGACGGTCTCGCTGCGGGCTGCGCCTCTGGTCCGTCGGGTCGTCGGTCGGTAAAGTACTGCGTTTGTTATCGGGGTTGTTTACATCCCGGGATAATTATTGCAGCCCTATTGTCGTTTCCCCTCTCCCTTTGTCGGCCCATTAAACGGCCGTTGTCTCAACTCGAAGCCATTTGCCCTTTTGTTGCCTCATTCTGCCCCTTGTTTTGCTGCCGGGGCGGTGAGCGAGCGGCTGCGTGGGGCTTGGCTGGGGCTGGGGCCGAACCACGACACTGTACATGTGTTCAAGTTCTGATCATTAGAGATTTAAAGACTTTCATTTCCAGAGAAATTATTAAGTTCACAGTCATTTACACAGTTTACAGTTTATTCATGATGACAATTTTCCATGATTTTAAAATAACTCATTTTCTTTCCTTGGTGTTGCTCACCCTGATTTTCTATATTCATAAAGATTATATGAATTTTATAGTCATCTTAAGCTCCAGCTCAACTGTTTAAAAACTTTATTCATTAATTAAAAAAAATCTCTTTAATTAAGAGATAGCATAACTGGATCAAAAAAGGCTTAGCATGAAGAACTCAAATGCATTTTATTGTACCTGCTAAGGTCTTTATGCATACATATCTATTATATTTTTGTTTTACAATTTCTTCAGTCTTTCTTTCCATTGTCACCAACAATGCTGTAAGTTGAAATGCGCTATGCAGAGCTGGTTTGAGTCATTCATTCCAGCCACTACAGCAAACCACCTAGTCTAGACAGCTATAGAAAAATACCTGGAAAACAGTGAGACCAGCCTATGATGGTTATTACAGCAGTCTTCGAGAGCCTATATTTAACACTACACTCAATAACTCATTTACATGTCTTCTACTTAAGTTACTTGTCTACTTAGCGATTGTTCAACTAATAGTGTCAGTTCAAAAAAAAACAAATCTCAAAACCAAACCACCACCACCACCAAAAACTGAAAAAAAACCCCAAAAACATTAAAAAACCCAAGAAAACCAAACCAAACAAAAAAGCAGAATTCTCTACCAGGTCCAAACTATTTCTAGTATTACCCTGCAGTGATATAAAATTGTAATAATAAAAATTACTACAATATAAATTCATCATGAGAGGAGCGCTTCTTCATTGAAATGAGTTATTGTCAATATGCCAGATCTTCTGTAAGATTAGTCTGCCAGTTTAATCAATGGCATTAAAAGCAGCAAGAGGGAATAATGAATGTACTGCAGTCCTGAGGCTTCCTGGAACTCTTCCTTCATCCAGCAACAGTCAAGCCAGGCTGGGTCTGCCTATCCACATTGCTATGCAATGTAGAGTTTGTGCTGTCAAGTAAGGAGTGCCACAAAACCCAGCACCGTAACAAGTCTGGAAAGCACAGCTTTATTTAAGTGACATTGCTAAGGTTAACTCTATTTAATAGCTAGCTACGTATAGATGCTGGAAACCAGATCTAGGGAGAGGACAGATGGGACATTTGATTTTTAATTGTAAATCATTGCAGCAGAATATAATAGGACCAAAAGCAACTGTTTGATACACAATATTCCCTGCAGGAATAAGTCATGGTTTATTAATTCAATAAAAACAAACCCATAAAATTATCATTAATGGAAACCTATGTCATATGGTAATCATAATTAGAGTCTTTCAATTTGCATTTCTAACTACGGTAATGAGAACTGTATTGAAATATATTTAGTTTTAATCTACAGCAGAAGCTTATTTAACCATACCTTTGTCCAGCTGCTAGCAAAAAGAGCATAGCCAGGGGGTGTCCAGGTCTTTGAGACTATTGCTGAGGCTTCAAACAAGCTGAAGCCTGATATATATTATGAACCAATTCTTTGTAATACATCTATAGTGTAGAGTTGAAGGACCATCTAATACCCCAAACAAAATGTTCTACACACATATCCACATCTCTCAGTCTTTTTAGATTCAAAGGTACACTAACCTGGCAGAATGTAATCTAAAGATACTGAAAATACTACTGAATTAGGCAGTTTATGTAACATATCTGGAATTCTTCACACATAATAGAATAATAACCTTTGGCTTTTAATATTTGTAAAACCTTCTATACTTATAAATGCTTTATAACCTGTTACAGTTTTCTATAATGTTCTTAATATATCTCAATCATTTGGTACTCTTATTTATAAACTTTTAATAAGAAAGATGACACATTTCTTTGTCAGATATTTTCCTATCACTTGAACAGCAAAACAGTGTCTATGAATGTTAAAATCTTTCCCATGGAGTCAAGGGTGACAAATACTACATTAACCAGCAATGCTACCAGGCAAAACCATTTAGGGAGCAGCATACTGTAAGCGTAAAATAGATTCAATATGTAGAAAAACAGTGTATCCTCCAGTACTTTACTTAGAAATGTGCATACAGCATAGGGGTAGGTGTCTTTAGCATAACTCAATACCTCAAAAAAAGCATCCATTTGAGACACATCACAGAATCTCTTCCTGCTTCTTTATTTTGCCACTCATTTTATAACAAATCTCTCATTTTCAACTACCTCGGAAAGAACGACTTCCAAAGATCCAGAAGGTCATGAGGTGTGAACAGAATGAATCTTGATAAAGCAACTAGGATGAATAAAGCAGTTTTTCTTCCATAAACATGAATTTGACATAAAGTATTATTTTCTAACTACCAAATGTTTTTTCTCTGACAGAGGAGAATAATGTATCTTATAGGTGTAGGAAAATATTACTTCATTTTCAGAAATCATTGAAAATACCTACTATATTAGCATATGACAATTTCATAAGAAGATTTTTTATATTCTGGAACACGTTTTTTATTAGAAGTCAAAATGTATGCAAACTTCCTTTTGATTTTAAGAAGAGTGTGGTTTTTTCCAAGCAAACAGTTTTTAGTCTATACTTACAAAAGAAGATAAAATATTAGTGTTGCTAAGCATAAAAACATGCAGTCTTTTAAGAGAGATAAAATGACAGGGATCAAAATAAGCTATTCAGTGAAAATTTACAAATTTGTAAAAAGCCCTGATCAAAGACTCACTTTTAGGTGCTCAATCATGTGTAAGATTGGAGTTCCACCCAATGGACTCCATCTGTTTTCAGCTTTCCTGTCTTTCATGAAAGTCCAGCCTCTGCTGTGCCCTGAGTTTCTTGGCACATTATGTCAGAAGTTCGTCTCTAACTCTGTTAGCTGTGAGCTATCCATTTTGGTGGGTACAAGGCCTTTGGGTTGCAGATAGGACTCATCCAGCCAACTTCAAGTCTGTACATGAGACTATGAAAAAAATATCTGTGTGGATTTCCTTAATTATGTGCTAGTCCAGATATTAGATATTTTGAAGTCCTATGTGTAGAGGCTAAAATCATAATATGAAAGCATGGCTGGAGTGTTCTTTCCTACATGTACGGTATAGAGATGTAGACAAAATCAATAATATATGTACAATTTCTTCACTGTTCTTGAGCATTTTCTACATGACTGTCACTCTTCGATGACTACATAACATCAGCTCAACATGAGACCATGTACCATGAGGCACAGAGAGGGTCTCTTCTACAGCTTTTGACGGTTAGTTTCATCTAAGATATAGAAATATTTTTCTTTTCCTTCTTCAAAACCATTTCCTTCTTTATTCTCTCCTATGTCAAGGTTCATTTGTCTGCTCTACCAGACTTCTTGGTTCAAAAGGGTTGTGATACCACTTCATCTTCAAAGGCTTCAGCAAAAATGTTTCTAAGATACTGCTCTGCTTCTGGTCTGTTGAGCACCACACACTTGAGGTCTGAAAATCTTATTGATTTACCTCTAAAACAGATACCAGGTGTCACCATTTACATTTAAAAAGAATGATTTAGGACTAAAGTGAAACATAAAACACAAGGATGAAGACTGATAACACATCTTGCTATGAAATTGCAACCAAAATCTTCATAATACTGTTGTGTATATACAGTCAGCAATACAATTAAACAGCAAGAATTGTCACAAGCATCACTTTGGTTACATTGATTAGGAGCTTACATGAAGTCTTGAAGCCTGATTATTGGAATTACCACCAGTGTAGTCACTTCTTTAGGGTTCACAGAAGACTCAAGTTCCAAAATAACTCGATTACCTATTGCTTTCTTCATGCAACAGAAAAACAAGAAAAGCTCAATAAATTGCAAATATAATTGCATTTCATTAGCATTCTCTTTTGAAAAAAAAAAACCAAACTAAACCGATATCTTTTTATTAGAAAGAATGTGACAGAGGAGTTTTCCATTCAGTGAAGATGTTGCAGCAGTTTTTTGGTTAAATTGGCTGAAATGAGGAATGAGACTTTAATCCTTTGTTCCTGTCAAGTTGCGCTGTCAATGAGCAGTTGGCAGAAACTCTCCAGGTGGTATAAAGCTGTCATAAAAGCCAGTCCATAAAATAGCTCTGACCTAACTGTTCACCCACATATGAGCATCAGCAGTATAGCCAGCCCTAAGCGTCCAGAAATACCAAATCAGTTTTTAAGGAGTTTTTGAATAGTCTTTTACTTTTCAGTGTTGCTTTTAGGATTCAATATTGTTCAGTTAAGCTTAATTTTTCTGAAGGCATGAGAACTGAGAAAATCTCCTTTTAATAAAGGAAAGTTAAGAATCAGTTAAATGAATCCAAGAGGTGCTTTACAACTCACAAGACAGGATAAGAATATGAGAGTTCACGGTGCAAGGTCAGAAGTGAAAATTTGTGTTGCAGTCAAATCATAAGGCAGAATATTTCTACTCTAAGGCTGAGACGTGTGATGGGGGAGGGGAGACAGAAAAGCTGGTTAAATCTATTCCCAATTTCCTGTTTTTCTGGAACAATTTCTAAGACCTCAAAGTAAATAAAATAAGGAAAATTACATATTTTGTTTTTTTTTCCCCCCTTCTTTTTCAGGAGGTTATTGTTGTGTTTTAACACCAGCTGGTAACTGCATACCACACAGCCACTTACACATCCCTCCTACTCCCCAAGTGGGGGGCGGGGGGAAGAATGGAAAAAAACCTCATGGGTGAGCTAAAGGAAGTTTAATAGCATAAAAAATGAAGATAATAATATTAATGACAGTAATAATTTTATATTTAAAATTTTAATAAAACAAGTGATGAACAAATGCAATTTCTCACCAGAGGTGGAAGGGAAAAAACAACCCGATGCCCAGTCTCTTTCTGAGCAGCAATTCCGAATCCCAGCTAGTCTCCCCAGTTATACGCAGGGCATGATGTTCTATGGCAGGGAATATCCCTTTGGCCAGTCTGGATCAGGTGTCCTGGCTGTGATCCCCAGCTTCTTGTGCACCTGCTGGAGCATGGGAATGTGGAAAGTCCTTGACTTAGTCTAAA
>VWZZ01006837.1:388170-400667 GCA_013399095.1 Psophia crepitans
GGGTAGCTGTCAGAATACAATGAAAGTAAAAATCATACCTTCAGATATACACCAATTACCCACCTGCGTGGAAGGCTTTGGAGCAGTTCAGTAGCATGGCTGTCCTGTCAGGGAGCTCCAAACAACGGTAGTGGGCAGGAGTACTTGAAATAAGTGCTTTACTGTTATAATTTTTAGTTATACACTGATTTATTTTATTTGTCTAGTATCCTCTGGAGTGAAACCCTTTTCCATTCTTGGAAACAGTGTTGTGGCTCTTCCAAAATATCTTTTAGATGTAACTAATCTAAACCAGAAACAGTACAATTGTGTCTTCAGGCCCATATAACTATGCATGGCAGGCGGGTTTCACTGTTCATGCTCCATGCAAATATTCTCTCAAAAAATTTGAGCAAAGGAGAGACAGTTATTCTAGGACTACATATCTGGAGTTTCTGGGTTTTTTTTGTTTTCAATTCATTTCACTTAGTTCAATAGTGAAACAGCACCACCACAGCTGTGACAAAAGGAATTTGCCTGGCTGGTTGGATCACTTTCACCTCTCAGCGTGGCAAATGTTTGAGAACATTTTATTCTTTGTGGGGAAATTCAGTGAGAATAATAAAAATTATTTCCATCTCAGGTGTCAATGAAAAGTATAGACCTTGGCTGATAAACAGAAAATTAAACAAAACCAAAGTTAAAGTTAAAATTAAATGTACCCTATTTCAGCCAAAACCAGGCAGTTATTTTTCAAACATAAACATTCCCTGAATTTTCACCATGCAGTTGTAAAAACTGATGTGTTAGCACAATGAAATGTGTGATGCAAGTAATGTTTGACCAGGACAATCAGTTCTGCTGGTGAACCTGTAGCTGTTCTAAATCATTATAGGCCAGATTAAATTTTTATGGGTTTATTACAGCATTAGTATGTCATATAAGTAATCTGATGAACAGCTAGTGATGAACTTTTGTCTCATCATTTATACTTCCTTTTAGTCACTAACTGTACACTTAAAATCATGGAAGAATTCCACGGAACTATCACCTGCTGAACTGTATTGCAGCTTTGCATAATGCAGATCACTTTACAGAACATACATTAAATGAAACTAAATAATGTATTTCAGTCTTTTTTCTTTTTTCAGTCACTTTTTTCTGCTTTCTTTTTTATATTGTCCACAACTTCATATCATCTTTAATGTCTGCTTTACCTTTCAACAGTAAACTTTTTTAAAAATAAAAGAGAACAAACAGTGTATTCTGTCTGCACAGAGAAAGTTCATTGTTAACTAACTTTTTGGATCAAGAACATTACCATTCTTGCTTAGATCTCTAAAATTTAGCATCAGAAGCCAGAGTGAAAGATACGTTTCAGTCAAAAATTGCCTGTCAAATTTCAGGATGACAAATTGTTGCTAAAAATCTAAACATGAACAAAATTATCTCTACTGAAAAGCAGAGATTTTTCGCACTTTTGCTATTATGAGGTTACAGATCTATTCAATGGATAGCAATACAGCTGAAGTAGTATTAAGAAAAAAATATTCCTTTCAAGGGGAAAAAAAAAGAAAATGATAGGACACTTCTGGAATAAGGGGTGGAAAGCTGGAAAACCTCGATGAACTGCTTTCCTACCCTCATTGAGTATGTGCTATCTGATGTTAATAAAAGCCAACTGCAATAATAAAACAAGCTCAGATCACTATAAAAATCAAGTAATGCATAATTTAAGAAAGCCAGGATGTTATTTACATTAGAACTAATCAGAAATCAAAATGTGTTTCCAACAGACAATCAGCTTAAATTAGATCTGACTTTATCTGAAGTGACATGTTCACTTAGAATGTTTTTGTTTAATAAATCAGCAATTTCTAACAGAAACCATTCCAATGCAGTGTTTTCAATGAGCTCTAGCCAGCATTGTGGGAGTTTTGTTTATTTTCTTGACATCGTAATTCTTTATTCTCTTCATTAGATTATAAATACTGTTAATGACGAAAATTCTTTATAAAAAAAAGAAAGATAAGAAATGTCTAGATCAAAATCTGCCAACTTTCTAGCATAGAACAAATACTGCAGACAGTACTTCTAGCTGGGCCAGGCACACATCTGCATAGGTATTTACTGAAAATACAGAAGTTAATTTTCGAATATTTAAACTGAAACTAGCAGAGGTACAATGGCTTAGAGTTTCACCTTGCAGAAACCTGCAGCCTGGTCCAGCAGCTATTCCATGGGTGTTGGGAGTAGTTCCCTGGGAAGTGTGGTCACTGCCACACATATGGGAGGGTTCCCTTGTGGTCTTAGCTGATAACTCAAGCAAGGACGTAAGTCAAACTGTGACTTCACATTTCATCCCAGTTAACTGCTAGGTTCTTGAAATAGTTTGAATGTAAGCATAGGGACCTGAACATGCATGGAACCTGCATGTAGTTCTGGGAAACTACAGGCCTGTTAGCCTGACCTCAGTGCCAGGAAAGGTCATGGAACAAGTCGTCTTGAGGAGAATCACATGCCATGTCTGTGACAACCGGGGGATCAGGCGCAGCCAGCATGGGTTCGTGAAAGACAAGTCCTGCCTGACCAACCTCAGGTGACCTGCCTGGTGGACGAGGGAAAGGCTGTTGATGTAGTCTACCTAGACTTCACCAAAGCCTTTGACACGGTCTCCCACAGCATTCTCCTGGAGAAGGTGGCGGCCCATGGCCTGGACAGGTACACTCTTTGCTGGGTTCATAATTGGCTGGATGGCCGGACCCAGAGAGTGGTGGTGAATGGAGTGAAATCCAACTGGCGACCGGTTGTGAGTGGTGCTCCCCAGAGGTCGGTGTTGGGGCCCATCCTCTTCAACATCTTTGTTGATGATTTGGATGAGGGAATTGAGTGCACCCTCAGTAAGTTTGCAGACGACACCAAGCTGGGGGGAAGTGTCAATCTGCCGGAGGGTAGATGGCTCTGCAGAGGGACCTGGACAGGTTGGATGGCTGGGCAGAGGCCAATGGGATGAGGTTCAATGTGGCAAAGTGCCGGGTCCTGCACTTTTGTCACAACAACCCCAGGCAGCGCTACAGGCTGGAGGTGGGGTGGTTGGAAAGCTCTGCAGAGGAAAAGGACCTGGGAGTGCTGATTGATGCTCGCCTGGACATGAGCCGGCAATGTGCCCAGGTGGCCAAGAAGGCCNGGAGCAGCTGAGGGAACTGGGTTTGTTTAGTCTGGAGAAGAGGAGACTCAGGGCAGACCTTATTGCCCTCTACAACTGCCTGAAAGGGAGTTGTGGCGAGCTGGGGGTTGGCCTCTTCTCGCAGATAACTAGTGACAGGACTAGGGGGAACAGCTGCAAGTTGTGCCAGGGGAGGTTTAGGTTGGAGATGAGGAGAAATTTCTTCTCGGAAAGGGTGATTGGGCATTGGAACGGGTTGCCCAGGGAGGTGGTGCAGTCACCGTCCCTGGGATGTTTAAAGAAAGGTTGGATGTGGTCCTTAAGGACATGGTTTAACAGGTAATAGGTGATAGGGGGACGGTTGGACCAGACGGTCCTGGAAGTCTCTTCTAACCTTAATGATTGTATGATTCTATGGCCTCACTTTTATTTAAAAATAGCCTTGTTTTTATTTAAAAGTTCAGTAAGAGGTTCTCATGCAAACATCCTTTATGAACAGAGTTGTTTTCTTGAGTAAAAACTATAGAATTGTTTGAATGACCAAAAGGAGGAGACTCTTTCAATGCAGAGGATCTGTGGAGCATGGACCCCAGGGAAAGCCACATGGGGCCCATTTGACACTGCACGAGTGCAGAGTTCCCAGCATCTGAGGTGAGGTAAGGTTTACTCATCATCTGTATTTTTACTCTATCCTATTAAAACAGCTCTTTTAATATACCTTTTTCAGTTGAATCTCTCTTCTTGAAATAAAGAACCCTGCACCATCTCTTTCTCCCTCTCTCATCCTCCACCCTGATACAGAACATATAGACTAACTTCGTATCTTCTGAAATTGTAAAGTTGTTGCTGTGCTTTGAATGTTGCTGTAACACAGCAATAGGATAAAGGACATGTTTTCTTTATCTTTCGAGTGCTGTAATGTGCCAGTGCAAGTACTATCAATTAATTTTTTTCTTATTCTTGACACAAGCAGCCTCATGTATTTATCAGCCCAAGATTTTTCTCAGCCTTGCATGCCAACAGAGTTGGGGAGGAATTTGTTATAATCGGAAAAATTCTGCAACGTAAATCACTCTAGAAGACTGAAAGAAATATGATTCACCATAATTAGGAAGAAATTACATGTATTCTGTTTGCTACCAGTCCAGTTTCTTCAACCAAAGGCAACTGAAGCACAGAAAAAAATATTTACTGTAGACTTGCTTAAAATATTTGAAATTATCTGCATTAATTTCTACATAAACAGCACCCCTGGAGTTAGACAGCAAACGATGTCTCTGGCAATAGATAACCAGTAATTACTTTTTTTCTGAAATCACATTAATGTTCTAAATAATGCAGACACTTCTGTGTTAAAATTTCATGAGCTTGATTGTAATTATTCTTCAGTTGGAGGCAGTCTCGGCTCTACAATACACTCTAGAAGGCCTGCTGCAGAGCTAAAAATAACCTCAGCTGTGCCTGCTTTGTCCTTTTTTGACACTAGAGGAGTGTAAATATGAATGGAGAATCCACTTTGCATGTTTTTAAAAGATTGCGAGCTATGCACAATTACCACATTTGATTTAAAGATGATCTGTACTTATTTTTTCCCTCAAAATCACTAAGTGAACAAGTGAACAAAGACCCCTAGACAGCCTGTTAATTGGAAAAGACAACTTTTGAGAATTACTAGGGGACTAGGGAGGACAAGCTGTGGCCTAAGCATGGAATTACAGGTTCGCAGCAGAACCCCATGGGGAATAGGCATGTAATGGACTTTACTGCTGGCCTGAGAAAGAACTAATTTCTAGTCCTTCGTGTAATAGGTACAAGTGTGGAAGCCCAGATTTTCCCCTCCTGGGGTGTTTGACACAGATTCCTCAAGTAGAAAAGTCAAAGTAGGCTGTAACAATATCTGTTGGCTGAGTTAGCTTCTCAGCTGAAATCTTGGAAATTCCTCAGTATTTCACAATACTTATCAGGAAGACACGAAATATAGCTGCATGTTATCACACAGCTTTCTCCTTGTATTTGTGGAAATGTGCATTACATATTTGAGTAACTTACCTGCCTTGAGGCTTGAATCAATTCCCATTTCAATAAGAAATGGTGTGGGATCTCCTTCTTCCTTACTGTCTTATCACTTTTTAGAAGTAAACACTTCTTTGCTAAAATTTTTAATCTCTTAAATTTCCACTTCAGTGATTTCTTGAAAGTTGGTACATTACAACTAGGTTTAACTTTAAAACAACTGTTCAGAGTTTAATCCTTTAAGGTAATCTTGGGAGAAAGAGCAAATAGAATTATTGACTTTTACAGGGTGTTCTGCAACTGGAGGTGCTGGTTCGTTACAGTCCCTGTAAGAAAGGCACTCAGGCTCTGTAAGGTATCATTTTAAATGCCATTTATTAGAGCTAAAACTATAAGGAGAGAATAGCATAGATAATATTATGGCTCCTTAGTTCCTGGGAACCCGTATGCAGCATGCAATGCAGACTCCATCTCTCCTTTCGGTCGTTTGAGCTATTATTGGATTTTTCTTACAAGGAAACGACTCCCATCAGTCAAACAGAAGTGATGTTCACACAAGAACTTCTTGCTGCACTTTTAGATAAAGGCAAGGCCACACAGATGTAACCACCGACATGAAGTGGGAGCTGGCTGAGGTCATCCTGCAGCCAAGGGATTTGTGCTGCACCACACAGTCCTGAAGGCCATGGTGGATGTGCAGCACAGCACAGGCCTGGCCATACTCAGGGGAACTCTTATGTGGGTGATATGCAATGGTCTTCCAGTTAGGATCAATAGACGGGCATAGGTGGAGCATCTGCTGAAAAGCCAAAGCCAGAGATAGAAATAGTAATACAGAAGAGAATGTCTAAAAAGGAAAAAAAGAATGGTTTTTGAGAGCCTATCCAGAAGGAACAATGGATACTTAATTTTCAAAATATCACATTTACAGATGCTCTTTTGCAAAATAGGAACAATATCAAACTTCTTTTAGCTTGCACAGCTCTTTTGAGTTGTGGGCTTTTCATTTTATTCCCAAACTATTGGATTGAAACTGCTTACTACAGAAAATCAAGCTACTTCACATGGAACAATCTGCCTTTAATTTTCCTTAAGGGTGATATAATCATCAGGTTCAATTCAACAAAAGTCTAAGCATGTGTCTACCTTTAAATACAGGTCAAATAAGCTATTAAACATTTCCACTGCTGGCTTTCTGCATTTATTTCGCCTGATACTTATACAGCTAAGTCAAACTGACATTTCATTCCAATCACTGAAACTTCAAATGCATTTTGCTATTCATGCATTTAAAAACTTTGCTGACTGGAAGATCAGGTATGGGAGATACTGCAGAGGAATAAGTGAAGGTAGTGATTCCAAATCCAGGAAAGGCTGTTTCAAAAGACAGAAAAGTGTCCCAGCTGAGCAACTTCATATCACAGTGTGTTTAGCCTCTCTTTAAGTCCATTAGAAGCACATATAGCTTCTCTACATATGCTAAACACAATTTTATATTTATTATTACCTTGTCTTGCAATTCACCTATCAGAGTTTATCCTCTATGCTATTACTACTGTATCTGCATTGGTTTAAATGACCTGATATTACTGTTGCTTTTAAAGACTTTGGCAAAATATTACACCTTATTTTGCTGTGTGCATAGAATAAGAGTGAAGAAGCAGTTCAGACCAAGAGGAGTTTGACAGGACAATGCCTGTGAAAAAGACCAAGCAATAAAAGCTACTGATCAGCTTTCAACATCTCAGTAATTCAAAAGTCAGAATACTTCTTCAGCTACTGAAGGGCATCGTAAGAACTGATAATCTTCTAAACTGCAATAGCTGCAATCTTTTATGAATTATTAAAGTTACAGAACTATGGGGTACATACTATTGATTTTTTTGCCCTTGTGAGTAGAACACCAAAGGGGAAATAACTCTAGTTATCCACAGAATTAATGAATGCCATCAAAATTTCAATCAGAAATAAATTACATTAATATTCTATAATGATATTCTAACATGTGTTCGAAGTGTGTGGATGTACTGTAGATGATTTTTTAAAAGTTAGGTCACCTGTTAAAGTGTTATACAACTCGAAAAGCAAAAACTCTAATACAATCTTTTCAAACTAGCAGAAGGTTGATTTGACTTTTGTTATTATTCTACTCTGAGCACTTGGTCAGAAAAAAACAGCATTTTTAAGTAGCTTGTCTTACAGAAACTGGTGAGTCTATAGTACCATTCAATGCAAAAAGGTTGTTTCTTCAGAATAGCACAACATGTTCTATGAGCTCAGAGCTAAAAATAGCACCACTCTGCAGACAACACTCTGTATTACCTATATTTTTAATTTCTTGTCCATAGCACATGGTAGGAAACAAAAATCACAGTTTATTTACCATATAAAATAGAACACACTGTACAAGCAGAACACTCAGTTCATTGTGATAGCCTTCCTGATACTGAATATTTTTCATTGTGAGTAGTCCTATTGAAGGCAATTTATGAAGTCAGGAAATTAAAATTCAGCTCTGTATTAATTCCTTACAGCAGTAATTTATAACTGCTAATTCCCTTAAGCAGTCATCTTTCTCAAGTTTAACTGCAGGAAAAAAAAACAAACCAACCAATTTCACAAGGATCCAAGTAGTATTCTGAGATTTCAGGAAAGTTAAATACTGAGGTTGACATAATAGTGACATAACAACTGCTTTCCATGCATATTTTCTCAAATCTCAACTCAAAAGATAACGTACCAACAATTGCTACCTACATAATAAAAATCGCAGTGATTTGTGAAATCACTCAAAAAAATTCTGCAATCTAGAAACAAATAATGCTGCTGTCCTCTCAATGTCATTGTATTTTGTGCTTTCCTTTGTAAGTGTTCCCAAATGACTTAAAACAGTCATCTGTTTTATAAAGCAAGCTCTATTTTGAATAAATTTAGTAGCACAAGAACCAATTGTGCCTTTCACCTGTAACCTAAAATATTAATTCACTGCATTTTGTAGCCTTCATTAAAATTTAATGTCTGAAATAAACTGGAATATCCAAAGAATGCAGACATTTAAATTGAGTATTTTTGATCTGAACTGAAATCAGCCAGGATGTGTGGTGCAGTTACCTGTGTAACTATGGAATTAACATTAACAATGAAGGAATGTGCTGTTAATGAGAGCAGAAAGGAACAGAATGAAGCTACTGAAGTCAGTTACATCCACTATTTTCCTAATCAAAAAGCAGGTATGATTGGTATGATTGTGATCTGCAGGATGCATTAGATTATAAGAAGACATCTGTGAGTAACTTTATTTACATGAATAAGTTTATTATCATGCAGAAAACAATTTGCATGTCCTTAGATGCAGAAATGAGATTCTTATGCACTGCCCATGAAGGTCCATGGAGGCCACTGTGGTAGTCATATAGCGCAGTGCCGAAGAGCCAGGTCCAGAAGAGTGTTGGGACACTTTCTGTATGTGACTGCAACAGCTCTGGAAGCACTCCCAGAGGAGAGAAGTGAACAAAGTCATCTTCTTTGGCTCGTGAAAGACTCAAGAAGTAATACTGAAGGGAATCAGTGGGTTCTCTCCCCTAAACCTCCTGCCATAATTTCCTATGCAATGATTTTTCCATAGACCCATTTTGACTGTTATTGCAATATGATGAGAAGAACTGGCTTTGAAGTTTGGTCATTGTAAGTTAAAGGAGCTCCCCAGTACAAGAAATATGTGGACCTGTTAGAGTCCAGAGAAGGTCCACAAAGATGACCAGAGGGCTGGAGCACCTCTCCTGTGAGGAAAGTCTGAGAGAGCTGGTGATGTTTAGCCTAGTGAAGAGAAGGCTCCAGGGAGACCTCATTGCAGCCTTTCAATACTTAGAGGAGTCTTATAAAAGGGATGGAGAGGGACTCTACTCGGGTAGATAACGATAGGACAAGGGGCAATGGGTTTAAACTAAAAGAGGATAGATTTAGATTAGACATTAGAAGGAAATTCTTCACTGTGAGGGCGGTGAGGCACTGGAACAGGCTGCCCAAAGTAGCTGTGGATGCCCCATCCTTGGAGGTGTTCAAGGCCAGATTGGATGAGGTCCTGGCCAACCTGATCTAGTGGGGGTTGGAAGCAGGTATTCTTTAAGGTCCCTTCCAACCCAAGCCATTCTATGATTCTTTGATTCTATAAAGGGGACATTCCCTGAGTGGTCATACCAAGGAAGGAATGATATTGCACTGTAACTTAAGGAAGATGAATAAGCACAAAATTTCCATAGACAATGGAAGATAAAAACATACTATAAGAGTGGGCATTTTCAAAAGAAGAAAAAATCTGGAAGATATTTGTTAGATGTCTGTTGCATGTTTATCTGTCTCTTTCATAAAAATCCATGCATAGATTTGAAGTATATATACCTTCTTGAAGTATATATCCTAACCTGTGCCAGAAATTCTAAGAAAAAAGAAAATTGAAAATTAAACTTTTATATACATTTAATTATATAAAAATTCTTCCTCAACTAAATCAAAATATAAAGGTGCACAGGAAAGCACAAAAGGTTTTCATGGCATTCTGTCACGATGGATACAATATTTTTAAAAAATATTCATTTGAATTTTCTTGTATTTGGAGGGAATAAAGAAAAAAATCTATAGCTGGAGATAAGATATATGTTGTTGTGGTTCAGCCCCAGCTGGCAGCAGACCACCATGCAGCCACTCACTCTCTGTTGGTGGTATGGGGAGGAGAATAAGAAAAACAAAGGGGAAACCTCCTCAAGTTGAGATAAGGACAGTTTAATGGGCCAGCAAGGGGAGAGGGAAACAACAACAAAGCAGTAGGAGTTATAATAGGATGTAAACAAACACAGTAACAAGGAGATAAATTTACCAATCCAAGGACCGATCCCAGGGACCAGAGGCTCAGCCCACACCCAGCCCATCCGGAAGCAGCGTTGACCCGCCCCTCCCCAGCCAGCCCCCTTTTATGGGAGGCATGGTGGCACAACGTATGGAATAGGCTCGGCCAGCTCGGCTCACCTGGCCTGGTTCCTTCTGAAAATTAACTCTATCCTAGCCAAAACCAGGGCATATGTTCATATCTAAACAGTCTTATAGTACTGACTATTTTTTAAGTTGATAAATTGATTTGAAGTGTGACAGATATTCAGTAGTTGCAGATAGGCACCATGTTAGAAGAGAATTTAAGCTTCTTTCGATTCTGTCTCTTGAAAAACAGGTTGTGTGAGACTGAAATCTCCCTTGCTGCCCTTTGTTGCTTTTTTTGGTTTAAACTAGAGGTACTATGAAAAATTCCATCTTGCTGCACTATTCTATGTGCTGTCAGGTTGTGAGAACAAAATCCATAGTTACAAGCTACCTGTCAATTAAAAGATATGATTCTACATTTACCAGTTGCTACATGTTTTGCAAAAAACTAATTAGGCCCCAAGATGGGTCTCTGAGGTAAGCACTGTTACTAAGGCTGTCCTTTAGAGCTCTGCTAAATCTGTAGCTAGGAAAACCTTCCTTTCACCTTGTAGAAGGTCAGGATTGATAAGCTTCATAAGGCAAAATTATCCTGCTGTTAAATCGCTAGAGCAAGACAAGCTCTAGCTCTTCTGTGTTGGAAGCACAGATGTCAGTGACTAAGTGAGGTCAGCAACAGAACTCCTGTTTGCAGCTGACCTTGCCTGTATTCTTATGAACATAGCCGTATGCATTACATTATCTAGCCATTGACTTGTCAGTTAAGACAAGCCATATCTGTACCACATAACATTTCTACAGATCATCCTGTTATTGCCCTACTAGTTCATTCCAAATCTAAGCCATTCATTTCTGCCAGGCATAACCAAATATCCTCCTACCTGAGGTCCTTTGTTTCCTTCCATTTTCTTTAATATTTCTTCTAAATAATTTGAATGTATTCTCCGTTACTATTTCCATATTCACACCTATGCATTACCTAAAATTAAAGAATGATAACTGTCAACATATAAATTACCTACCTATTTATAGTGTACTATTTTGGATTTCTTCTCATAACTTTGTCTCGTTGTCTCTTACGATTTTTGGTTTTGCTTAAATTGAAAGATTTGAGTATTCAATAACTTCTAAAGAGATAAAGGGTATTTTTAATTACTTATTTCTGATCTGAAAAGTACAGACCATCAAATTTTACCAAGTCACTTCTCCAGCTTGCTCAACAGTTCTTTTTAAGTTGAAGATTCCATTTTAGGAAGAGATCGACTGCTGACTGAGTTCAAATGATACACCTTTTACAGCATCCTTGTCAACTGTGTTCTGTTAATAATTTTAATTTTCTTTCTAGTCCTATTTTAAGGACTTTAATTTTCAGCCATTAAATCTGAAAATGCTTTCGAATACTACAGAAAAGCTTTACAGTACTGAATACCTTCTACTCTCAAAGTAACTGTGAACTAATTGAGCCACCTTAACCTTCTTGCCTTTGAGCTAATAAACTGTCCTTTTTACTGTGTAATTAAAAATTGACAGCTAGACTACAGATCAAATCTCTGTTTCTACAATGTAAAAAGTCTCTTACTGTACATAAACAATATAAAACTTTTTTTTTCCTAACACAGCAGTTGAATACGCAGACTGTGCTCAAAGACTGCACATCAGATCACTAGAACTGAATCCTGACTGCAAACAAAACAAACTGATCATTAAATCACTGATCCTTAAGAAACAGTGAGACACACTGATGAAACTGAACAAAATGCCAACAATATCTATTAATGTTAACTATCTGTGGTGGCTTCACCCTGGCTGAAGTCCAGGTGCCCACCAAAGCCACTCTATCACTCCCCCTCCTTAACTAGACAGGGGAGAAAAGGTGTAATGAATGGCTTGTGAGTCGAGATGAGGGCAGGGAGAGATTGTTCACCAATTACTGTCCCAGGCAAAACAGACTAGACGTAGAGAAGAATTAATATAATTAAGTGCTAAGCAAAACACAGAGTAGAGCAGTGAGAAATAAAACCAAATCTTAAAACACCTCCCCCCACCCCTCCCTTCTTCACTCCCGATCTCTGCCTGGTCCCCATCAGTGGAACAGAGGAACAGAGATGGGGGTTACGGTCAGTTCATCACATGTTGTTTCAGCCATTTCTTCCTCAGGGGGAGGACTCTTCCCCTGCACCAACATGGGGTCCCTGTCATGGGAGACAGTCCTCCACCAACTTCTCCAATGTGAGTCCTTCCCAGGGGCTACAGTCCTTCACAAACTGCTCCTGTAGGTGTCTCCCACAGGGTGCAGACCTTCAGGAGCAGACTGCTCCAGCATGGGTCCCCCATGGGGTCACAAGTCCTGCCAGCAAACCTGCTCTGG
>VWZZ01006837.1:401179-460642 GCA_013399095.1 Psophia crepitans
ATTCTATTCTATTCTATTCTATTCTATTCTATTCTATTCTATTCTATTCTTCACTGACCTTGGTGTCTGCAGAGTTTCTTACATCTCACTCCTCTCTCTGGCTGCAAAAAGCTCCCGTGGCTTGTTTGGGTTTTTTTAGTTCTTAAATATGTTG
Organism: Psophia crepitans; assembly: GCA_013399095.1. Lineage (NCBI taxonomy): Eukaryota > Metazoa > Chordata > Aves > Gruiformes > Psophiidae > Psophia > Psophia crepitans. Next base: position 401,334 of record VWZZ01006837.1, read on the forward strand.
CCACAGAGGCGCTACCACTGTTCTTGATTGGCTCGGACTTGGCCAGTGGTGAGTCCATCTTGGAGATGACTGGCATAGGCTCTGTCAGACACAGGAGAAGCTTCTAGCAGTTTTTTGCAGAAGCTACCAACCCTGTGCTCCCCCCTCCTCCCATCAAAACCTTGCCACACAAACCCAAAACACTATCTTCTCATTCTTCTCATTTATCAGATATACATGCATACTGACTTCATAAACAACAAGTGAAATCATTACCTCTGTATGATTATCATCTTATCTTTCTGCCAATCAGTAGCACTGCTACCCGGTTCTTAAAACATCTGTGTTTATGTGCTTCTACTCTCATATTCTCAATGTAAGAAGTGCAAATTTAAAAAGCAGGGATTGAATGCTGAGCCTATCTCAATGTTCATTTTAAGCATGTTAACTACAATGCATTTTACAAAATCTATATTCATAAAAGTAACTGTAAGAATAGTTTTTTTCCCAGGCAATTAACTTTCAATGAATCAAGTAGATACTCAATATCCAGCACCATGTCTTGCTTCCTTGGAACCAAGATGCTTTGAGTCATCTCTGTAGATTCAATTCTGGGAAAATCTGTGGGATCCACTTCCTTAGCACCTGGCCTGAGGTCTCTGTAGACAATCTCAGAGTTGCACTGGAACATTTTAATCATGGTAGAAGTCATGGGTAAAGCAGGATGAGTTTGTTTTCTCCAAGATTTTAATTTCCTCTTCTTCCACCCAACAGTAAAGTAAATGTAAACATAGTGTTGATTATACCACAAAGCAAAAATTTATTGGAGTGTAATGTTTTTAAACTCAGCATTAAGTATCCCAAAGGCAGGAAGCAATATGAGATGAGACACTGCATAAAAGTTAAGCCTCAGCTTTTTGTATCAGTATTGTTATTCTAAGCTATTACACAGAATTCAAATGTGGTGATTTTTTCAGTGACTGTTTGAAAATGAAAACCATCTGCTTGAGAAATAAATATGTACTAGCTGAAAATGTAAATAATGGCTTGTGTATGTGTGAACATATATGAGGCTTTTGAGCATATATACATCTTAAATTTGATCAGCAAGTCAAATAGTAGTTAATAAATTAGTTGCCTTCTGTATTTGCTTATGAAAAGTCAAGTTACTAGCAAAACAATATTGCTGTGATGGTTTTCTATGTCAAAACTTGATTTTTTATATTATTGTTTCTTGAGTGGTTAGAAAAGGATTTAAGCAATATAGTTTGCAGAGCTGTTGCAGTTATGAGAGGCAGTATACTTTTTCACAATGCTGTAGTTCAAGGTGATCTTCAAATGCCGGAATAATATCAGAAAAAAATATTTGGTTTGCCCAGCCCAAACCACATATAGGATCCCTGATTCATCTGCTTTGACCTTACTGTTCCCTGTGAAAAGGCTTAGCAATTGCCAGTGATTCTTTGGGAGCTATGGATTTTCACTTGAAATTGTTCTATACATTTATATAAAGTAAGACAACAGTCTGAAAGACATTATTACTTAATGCATTAACCTTTGAAAGTTGAAAACGGCAGAAAGCACTGAAAAGTAAGAGAAATCAAAGACTAAACAAGTAAAGCATAAGAAAAGCAGACAAAGGCACACCTCTTCTAATGGGAAGGACTGAACCTTGTATATGAATCTCCTTGCATGAGAGATATAGACACAGTGGGTCATGCAACAGGTGCTTCCAGACACCTGATTTTATAGGTGACATGTTCTAGAGAGAACAAGAGAGAACATGTTTCCCTGGTAGACACCTTGGAGCCTAACCCTGATCTACCTTCTGCTCTGGGACCCCAGCTGCTTGGCTGAGTTGTATGAGAGAGCCTGCATCAGTCTCCTGTCCATGCATGGATCAGAAATCTTACAGAGCAGGAGAATCACTGGGGAAGCCCTTGCATAGCATATGCAACTGGAGATGTGCATCACTTGCATTTCTTGTCAGTGCTCACTCCACTGGGCATTCTCAGACGGAGCCTTGCCAATGTGTCTTGGGTGGTTTTCAGTCATTCTAATGCAATTGCCCATATTTATTTTTAAGATATACTCTTCTCATTCATACACTCACAATTTTATATCTTATGGTGCGTGGTTCCTGAATCCTAGCTGAAACTATCTCTGCTATGATTGCTAATTTTTTCTTTACAGACATTCTGATTTTTTATGGCTTATCTGGAATTTGCAGAGCCTAAAACTCCCCGTTTAGGAACAGAAAACATTCAGAATAAGTCTGTCTATGTAGCCTGAGAAACAGTGTCTGAGGCATTAGAGGGTAGCTGGCACTATCAAAGTGCCTTTTTAATCATTGGAATCTGTTTTTATGTAATGTAACACTTACAGATAAGTGAATTTTTGGAGAAGATTTCTGAAGTGTCAACCTCTATGAACAGCTAGAAGTTGTAATAGTTTCAGTTAGCAGCAACTGTGTAGTGGTTGGATTCAACCCTCTTTTTCTCTTCCAACTCATCTGTAGCTAACCCGTCATAACAGTGATAACTCCGGATGGAGACAGAAAGTTCTGGCCAGCTCTCCAGAGCCTCATACTTCCCAGTCTGTGTCAGTCTGGATTCCACATGGGCTAAAAATTGACACTGGTCCTGTCAAGCATCTTGACTGATTCTTCAAGGTCTTCCCTTCTCTCCTTCCCCTTCAGCACTACCTCAACAATGCAGCATCGCCTTGAGGACAGTCTTCTGCAGCTTACACTGCCTCCTGCTTTCAGCAACATGAGAACAAGTAGCCAATGGAGAAGGCAACTATTCTTCTTTTAAGGTAGGAATCAGTAGAGGAGAGAGAAGCATATCCTTCAAACCCTGTCAGTCAATTGACCTTTGTCAATTCTCCAAGGCAAAGCTGAAGACTTCTTCTAGGTGCTTAGATAAGAGAATCTAACACAAATATTTAGAAGAAAGCTTATATACAAGTAGTTGTCAGAAAAAAAAAATCATAAGATCTGGCACCCCTGCTAGTCATACCAAGCCACAGGTATAGAAATGTAAAAGCACTCCTAACATTGGCACCTCCTGGGGAAAGAAGCCACCTTACATTAGAAGGCTGTTGAAATCCAAAATATTTGCAGATTTTAAGTGTTCTTTCCATCCTTGACAAATTCTTCTCTTCTTCACTGGAAGAAAAAAAAAACTTGAGAAGACAGTTTTCACATTTTCTTTCCCATTCAGTGGCCAATGATGTTTTCTTTGTAGTGGCTGTCTAGTAGTGTGTTCTTTCTGCAAAGCATAACAGATTTTTATATACAACTGGCATGTAAAATCTTAGTGGAAAAAAGCCTAAAGACATGTAAATAGTTAGAAACATAATCTATTCTGAGTTATCTACCTTCACCATGGAGAAAAATGTCCATATTGGATTTTTACTGCAATTTCACTGTGCAACAAAACCATCTTTTTTTCGTCTGTGAATTCATAACCCTGGAGAAATTTTTTAAAATCTCTTCACAGTCTCAGTAAATAATGTATTTTATACCATGTACAGTCATTAGAGTGTAAAGTCAGGGGCAAATACATTGGGCATTCCCTAGCACATTACAACTCCTTGTAGTTCATAGCTCAAAAACCAGAGACAACATTGCCTCAGCTTTCCATCAAAACTGTGAATGCCTCTATCTTCATAGCCCATTTCCTCCACTTTCATACACGGTAAAAAGTCCCATTAAAATTACAGAGAAGTCCTTCCCATATAAAGTATTCTCAACATGAACAAGAAAGGTAAAATTTTGCCCTGTGAAAATCCGGGGCGGGGAGGATTTTCCTACTGCAGGTTGCCATTAAGTGTCCCAGTAAATAAAGATTATTCTTGTGTGATGGCTCAGCAGTTTTATGCCACTTATCTCTGTATTCTAAAATGAATATTTGCCTAGTAGATATATATACTGGAATTTATTTTTCTCATAATAGTAACATTAGCATATAATAACTTTTTATGACAAGCAGTGCTTTGAGCCTTTCAGTGGCTAAGAAAGATGTACTAAGGATTTTATGCTTCAAGCAGCACAGAACATAGAAATATATTTACAAAAAACTACTTATCTCTCAAAGCCATTTAACATAGAAAACATGAAATGTTTATGTAATGTGTTTCAGTAAAGAATCATTTCTATAAAAATTATTGATACTTTGTTGTCAACAGTAGAGTGTAAAAACAAGAGGATACATGAATTTATGTAGTAAATTTTTTAATAAGCTTTTTGTAAGTTTTCGTACTCTGATCTTGTAGTGACAGCCTTCCAGATCTACAAGCAAAGAAACCATGATGTTAACAGACAATAGAATTGTTTCTTTAGGTTTCCATTACTATCACTGTCTGATCACATCAGTAGTGTGTGGAAACATAGTGGAGGGCAGTGATTATATTCAAAATAAAGGTGATTCCTCTGAAATGCTGAAACCATCGCTTTCACAAAGTATTTTTTTCCCGAAGACAGAATCACAGAAAGGAAGAGGTTGGAAGGGACCTCTAGAAATCATCTAGTCCAACTGTCCTACTAAAGCAGGATCACCTAAAGCATGTTGCAAAGGATCGCATCCAGACGGGTTTTGATATCTCCAGAGAAGGAGATTCCACAACATCTCTGGGCAGCCTGTCCCAGTGCCCCATCACCCTCACAGTAAAGATGTTCTTCCTCATATTCAGATGGAACTTCTGGTGTTCCAGTTTGTGCCCATTGCCCTTTGTCCTGTCGCTGGGCACCAAGGAAAAGAGTCCGGCCCCATCCTCTTGACACCAGCCCTTTAGATATTTATAAGCATCCACAAGAACCCCTCTCAGTCTTCTCCAATCTAAACAGACCCAGCTCTCTCAACCTTTCCACATAAGAGACATGCTCCAGCCCCCTAATCATCTTCATAGCCTTCCACTGGACTCTCTCCAGTAGTTCCCTGTCTTTCTTGAACTGAGGAGTCCAGAACTGGACACAGCACTCCAGACATGGCCTCACCAGGGCAGAGTAGAGGGGGAGGATAACCTCTCTCGACCTGCTGGCAACACTCTTCTTGATGCACCCCAGGATATCGTTGGCCTTCTGGGCTACAAGGGCACATTGCTGGCTCATGGTTAACTTCTTCTCCACCAGGACTCCCAGGTCCTTCTCCACAGAGCTGCTTCCCAGCAGGTCAACCCCTAACCTGTACTGGTGCCTGGGGTTATTCCTCCCCAGTGTACAGGACCGCACACTTGCCTTTGTTGAACTGCATTATGTTCCTCTGGGCCCAATTCTCTAGCCTGTCCAGGTCTCACTGAATGGCAACACAGCCTTCTGGTGTATCAGCCACTCCTCCCAGTTTTGTATCATCAGAAAACCTGCTGAGGGTATACTCTGTTCCCTCATCCAGGCCACTGACAAATATGCAGAACACTGTGCTCCACCTAGACTCTGTGCCTCTTATCACAACCCTCCGGGCTCTGTCATTCTCTCAGTTCTCAATCCAATCTCACTGTCCACTCATTTAACCCACACCTCGTAAACTTACCTATGAGGATGTTATGAGAAACAGTGTCAAAAGCCTTGCTGAAGTCAAAGTAGACATCCACTGCTTTCCCCTCATCTACTCCACCAGTCATGCCATCATAGAAGGCTATCAGCATGGTCAGGCATAATTTCCCCTTGGTAGATCCATGTTGACCACTCCCGATAACCTTCTTTTCTTCCAAACGCTTAGAGATGACCTCCAGAATAAGCTGTTCCATCACCTTTCCAGGGATGGTGGTGAGGCTGACTGACCTGTAGTTTCCTGGGTCTGTCTTCTTGCCCTTTTTGAAGACTGGAGTGGCATTGACTTTGCTCCAGTCCTCAGGCATCTCTCTTGTTTGTGTTCAAAGATGATGGAGAGTGGTTTAACAATATCATCTGTCAGCTGGTTGCTGGCAATCTGTGGGTTTTGAGTTTGCTTAAATGATCTCTAACCCAATCCCCCTTGACCAAAGGAAAATCTTCACTTCTCCAGACTTTCTCTCCTATCTCCAGCGTCTGGGATTCTTGAGAACTGGCTAAAGCAGGTCCTGAGTACATAGTCGTTGCTTGCAATGCGTGTTCCAAAATTGAATATTATCTTTGCTTTAGCATACTTATGTCTCAGTACAAAGTGTACTACACTGTGCTACAAAGCAATCAGACTTCTGAAGATGTTATCTTAAATTACAGAGATTCATAATGGCGAGGGAATAAAACCAGCTGTGGATACCTGTGAGTTCCATTGATTTTGAAAGGCATTTTTAACCTACTTTGAGCACCTTACTTTGTAACGTGTAAAAATGTGGCTAAACCCTCAGGGTGCTGACGAAATTGTGAGTCAAAGTACTTTTTTTCAATAGCTTTTGGTCTTCTGTGTGCAATGAATCCATTTGTCTTTTTTAATTCAAGGGGTGCTGTCATTTGGGCAGGAGGTTTATGGTTAATATAAAAGCTGCAAGGAGAGATGAAAAGCATAGGCTTTTTTTGGTAGATATGGTAGAGAGACATTATATGAGTGTAATGGAGCATATAAAACGGAGCAGAGAATTGCTGGAAGAATAATAGGCATACAGAACTAAATTGTGGTTAAAATGCCTTTCTATGCTGTATGTAACATGGTACATATCACTTTCTTTATGTTCTGTCAGCCTTGAGATGTTATATCCGAGACAATCTTCTGCCTGAAGTAATCTCGTGCTTGAATATCCCACCTTGCTGGGATACCTTTATAATAGCTAATATTGAGAACCAAGTTGTAGTGGTTTAAGCCCAACTGGCAACTAAGCACCACACAGCTATTTGCTCATTCCCTACCACCACACAGCTATTCATTCATTCCCCACCACCACCATTACCCCGCCACAGGCTGGCGCCAGAACTGGAAGGGTAATAGTCAGAAAACTCATGGTTTGACATAAAGACAGTTTAATAGGTAAAGCAAAAGCTGCCTGCTCTGGCAAAGCAAACCAAGGAATTCTTTCCCCACTTCCCACTGTCAAGCAGGTGTTCAGCCATCTCCAGGAAAGCAGGGCTCCATCACGCATAAATGATGACTTGGGAAGACAAATTACATCAGTCTGAACATTCCTCCCTTCCTCCTTCTTCCCTCAGCTTTAAATGCTGAGCATGACGTCATATGATATGGTGTATCCCTTTGGGGTCAGCTGTTCTCCTGTGTCCCCACCCAGCTTCTTGTGCACCCCCAGCCTACTTGCTGGTGGGGTGGGATGAGAAGCAGAAAAGGCCTTGGCTCTATGCAAGCACTGCTCAGCAATGACAAAAACATCTCTGTGTTACTAGCACTGTTTTCAGCACAAATCCAAAACACAGCCCCATACTAGCTACTATGAAGAAAATTAACTCTATCCCAACCAAAACCAGCACACAAGTGAAACAAACTGAGGTAGTGTTTACGGAAATACCCACCAATAATTCATTGCTTCAGTATCTAAGCTATATTACCTGAGATTGTTCTCAGACTTGTTGGGACATGTAAAACATCTCATTTTTTTACATCAGTGTTGGGATTATGAGTTCTGGTTTAATTTTCTTACCAACACCTGTATAAGCCAAAGGTACTTCTCATCAGCTTTTAGGTACTGAAGGAAAACTTACAATATCTCTTAGCCACTGCTTCACAAATTGGAAAGTATATCCTCTCATGGCATTCATCTCAAGGCAGAAAACACTCATAAAACCACTGGGTGTAAGTGATAACAGCATGGTACTTCTACATTACATTTCCTGGCTGTATCCTGTGACTTCACCTAATTTTCTTCCTCTCTAGCCACTTCCTTCAACTAGCATTCTTCACTCCCCCATCTGCCTGCACAGCCTGCACTCCATACCCTTTTAAGTGATGCTTAACCCCTGATGTTTATTTTATTTTCTTTCATTTATCTAAACTGAATTATTTACAAGAAATGCAAGAAGAACAAGATGACAGGCTAACCTTGATTTTCAAAACAGAAAAGACAAAAAGAGCTAAAGAAAGCTAAAAGGGTTGCTTTGAAAAACAAAAGTCCTGTTCACCTGACAAATCACAGGCAAATATATTTATTTGAGACTAAACAGGTATAGCAATTACTATATGGTTCTTTGCATTGCTCTACTTCAATTCATTCAAAGTAAGAAATGACGTTTTGAGCAAACTCAAATCATGCAATTTGGTGATAGCACTGATGATACTAGACAATGTGGAATGCAAGACTGTAAAAAAAATTTACTCCAGAAATTGCAAAAGAATAATCATCCTCTAAAAAAAAACCACACCTAAACAAAAAAAATAAAACCACACACAACTGATAAAAACTCAGTTTTCTTTTCATTACATGAGCGTATAATTAAGTTGTTATTTAAAATTTTAATAACAGGTCAATCAGCAATCTTCTTAATATTAGGGTACAAAGTAGACACCTGCATACTCTGGCCAGTTATTATCACAGTATTTCTTTTAATTAGGGCTGATATTAATGCATTGTCATCTTTAAGAACTTATTTCTGATCTACTTACTCTAGTAATGGTGATAAATTCCAGAAAATGAACGAAAGGACTGTAGTTTTAGAAGTAATTTCATTTTTAAAAGATTAAACAGCTATTTGAAATAAAACCTCTAATTCAATAATGCACTTTGAATATATAGTATTTTTAATCATTGAGTAATTCCAACACTAATTGCCAAAGCATATGAATCTGTAGCGACCTTTCTTAAAATGTCGTGTACGCTTGAATGCTTTGCTTCATTTGAACCTAAGAAGAGCTTTAGAAGATTTTCATAAGCTTTTTAATAACTCAGATTCCTGATAGCATGCATCAATATAGAAAAGGGGGAGGTATCTTACGTAATGATTATTTGGAAATCACTATCAGTACTACGGGGAATGACAGTTACACTGTGATATGTCTGTGTTAGAGCTGAATATATATGAAGTCATCAAAGGTTTTATAAGTTGTCTAGTCTAGTTTGTGCATTGTGTCTACAACAATGGTGAAAAAATGACTTGATGTGTGATATAGCATACATTTATGAATAGCTTTTCATGATACTGATTTGACAGACTGATGACATTAGCCACATGATGACGTTAGCCTATTCATTCACTGAGACCTTACACTTGATGTGTTCCTTTATGAATTAAGCCCGAAATTTCTGTAGGCAGGAGTAGAATAGTAGGCTCATTTCTAAATCTATAATTAAGTCCAAGGCTTCCTGTCCTAAGGAAAAATAATAAATTATACTGGTTTATATACTTTTAATGCAAACATGAATAGCATTGAGAATCCTGAAAATGCTGACATGAAAATCTTGAAAATGTAGAATCTGTAGATGTAAAGATGTAGATAGTGATTTACAGTTCTGCACACCCTTTCAAGTTAGGAATATAGAAATGAGCTAAAAAAAATACGAAATTTATTTTAAAGACTTCCAGCAATAAGGCGTGTAGCCTTCCTTCTTCACTAACAGTGAAATTCACTGTAGTAGGGAACACTAACATTATTGTGCTTAACTAACTCTCACCTAAACTCTTACTGGCAGCTAAGGTTTAGAGAGAATAACACCGTGATAACAATGTTCCCATAGAGTCATACAGCAGAAATATCATGAAGGGGACGTATTCACCTTAGCCCAGTGGTGGTATTGAAGTGACCTGCTTTATGAACCACAAAGGAAAACAATACCCTTGCTTAGGTTATATGGATGAACTGCAGAATAATTTTGGAGAACACAGTATTCCAAAGATTTTTCCTTTAAAGATCATAGCACTGGCATAGCACGCTAAGGTGTTTCTTCACTTGATCACTGTTATTTCAGTGTCTTATCTGTGCTTGAACCTCTTATGTATATAAGAACCTGTATGTAGTGGATAGAATTGACAGAAACTAGATTTGACAGAGTAGGGCTGGGATGGAGCGGTTTGTGACACTTATTTGTGATACTTATTTGTGATCTCCTCCTCTATGTTTAGCTATTTTTTCAAGCAGAAGCTGATTTTTATTTTTTGTCTCTTTTATAACATCTTCATCAGATGGGAAACCCACTTTAGCCACGTAAGGCCCAAGTACATAGCCTTTATGTGGAAGCATGAATGGCTGAATGAAAGTATCGTTTACACAGCAATGTAGAATGAGATGGTGTGCTGCAGTGTAGGTGGCATTTTCCTTGAAGCCACTGCTGCAGTTCTTTCACGTTTAACTCATATTAGTATCACTCAATCCACTGAAATGCAAATTCAGTGCCAGCTAATCCCACTGTAATTCTACAGACCAGTCAACATATGCACATGTTGAGGCCACACACATGGTTCATAAAAGTGTTACAGAATTCCTGTATATTTGGGGTTTGGGTATTGTGTGTTGTGAAGCACACAAAGCCAGTTTTGTTGTTTCACCACTAAATTCAGATATTAGTCCAAATGCAGATAAGTCATCTTTATTTCCTCATGTTTACATGCCTGGATGAATCAGAACTGATAAGAGATGAAGATTGTCTGGTAGCCACTTCAATAATACTTTAATTAGAATTGCTAACTGTAGCCATGTTTGTTGAAATATAATAGTTGATTTGACCTAAATTAAGGAGGAAACGTTCTAAATTAGAAGTTCCCAGGTGAAAGCCAATGGTTTATTACTATCCTTCACAACTGCAAAATAGTTTAAAAGCTGTTATGCCATTTATGAAGTGTTGAATAATACACAGCAGCATGTGCATTATTAATAGCTACCTATGTATGAATAGAAACTCAGCTAGGCTTCCCCGAAGGTATACTTCAAGGACTGTTTCTTAATGTTACATCTGAGAAACTAGTTTGTGAAGATGAACGTGACATTTATTATTCATTTAAGCACTGACTGCAGGGAAAGACTTATTCTTTTTAAATATAATTACCCTTGTGTAATGGGTAGTATAGATCCTTCAAAATCTGAAAGACTCTCCTTGTGACCAAAGCCCTCACACAGCAAGCTGCCCTAACAATTTCAGTTATGTCAGCTCTGGGAGTTATGTTTAAGTTCTTGCACTCTGAGGAATTGCCTTGAGAGTTTAAAGGAACAATGTCTTCCGCATAGTTCAACATATTCACAAAATATTTGGAATAGTGAAGGGATAATTTTGCTGCTGATATGAAATTATTTAAACTAATCAATTTTACGTTGACAGTGAAGTGTTGCACTGATAACACCTAATGACTGACAATAAAACGACAGGTAAGATAATATGATGACAAATACAAAGGAAGGATCACTGCTTCCCAGTGGTGAAGATATTTTGTGTGAGAATCATTTGATCAAGTGTAGGTACTTGCAGTGTAAACTTCCACCTCTAATTTAGTTTCCTATTCCCCATCAAAGATGTTACCAATGTTATCCTAAAGCATCACCTGAAAACTCACATTCTTCTCTGTTGAACACAAAGAGAGATTAGAATAAAAGACTGAAACCCAAGACTTCTTCAGAAAACATGATTACTGCATTAACAAAATTTTCCAGCATCTCCCTGGGCCAGAGATACTGGAGGTTGCTGATATATATGGCTACGCTGCAGTACAAACACATTACATTATAAAAACTTTAAACTCATACTGTCTAAAACACGCCTTTTACTGAATATTTAATAAAATGACTAGTATTTGCCCGAATACTTTCTCCACTGTAGTACTAAATATTGTTAGGGAAAGTGTCAAACACCTTTCACCACCTAATAAAGGCTTAGAGACATTTACTTTGATTCAGGAATTGTTATACATCAGTAGTGTTTCTTTGAGAAACAGAGGACCACAGATTTTCAATATAATCTTTTCTTTTTTCTTCTCCTCCTCTCTCCTCCTCTCTCCTCCTCTCTCCTCCTCCTTCCCCTTCCCTTCCCCTTCTCTCTTTCTCTTTTCTTACCAGTGAGTGTTCTTTACCTATGCAATGTCTTTGTAAACGAAAACTGGCTGTAGATCTAATGACACCAATCACATTTTTTTTCCAAATTCAGAGACTTTTCATAGGTCTCATATTTCTGTAGTCGCCCATATCAGGTTGCTGTGTGGCTGGTTTCTTCAAAATATGAGGAAAATCCTGGATAATGAATTACACTGAGTGACTCAGTTGCCATTGTCAGGCCAAGCCTCCTCTCAGCTCTCAGACAGCTGTCTGCATATCAGCCAACTCCTGTTCTCAAAAGCTTAATATTTCTTGCTACAAAGAGGGACATCTCTGCAGACATGGGAAAAAAATCAGTAATGACTGATTCAGCAGCACAATTCTCCAGTGCCTGTAGTTCTGACCCCTGTTATTTCTGTGGATTGATTGAATTTTTCCACAGTTCCAGGCAAGAAAATGGATATTTTCACTATTATAAAGCACTATATATATATGTTAATTATTAGAGAGATATGAAACAGATAGCTGCAACTAGCTGGGGAAAAAAAGGAGGTAAAGAGAACAGAGGGTACTGAAGAAATTTAAGTGTGAGTCAAAGATGAATGCTGAAAAGGACAAGGGAAAATATACATTGGAAAATAAAAAGGAAAGAATGAAAAAAATTATCATGAACGGTATATAGCATAGAAACAACAGGAGAGGTAAGAAATGCATAAGTGTGTAAAACAACGTAAGANTATAGGGGCGTGACGTCACGTGGTGCGGAATAGCGGCCGGCCCGGCCCGGCTCACCTGGCCCGGGCCTGAGCATTAACCCCGGCCTGGCCAGAGCCAGGACAGTAAGAGATTAAAAAGATGGAATTTCTCAATTAGTAAGTTTATTGCATTTACTTATCAGGCATGACAGACAAAAGAAGTCTAGAAAAAATATTGTCTCAGCCCCTTAAAGCTAATACTGCTCCTAGTTTCTAGGCTACCTATATATTACAGACAAAAAAGGCCAAAATGCTTTGTGAGGAATTTGTTGCCTTGTTTTCTCACATCTCATTCTTTGTTACTCTGAAGAAATGTGCTCCTTTCTCTTTTACATCAAAAGATGTTGACACCATGGTTTCATTTGGACCCTTCTTGTTAGTCTCTCTGCCTATTTAGCCTCTGTCTTCACTGACAAGATTTTTCAGAGGTATCACTTTATTATCAAAGTGAATTTCAAGCCCATTTAAGTAGGTCCAAAGAAGAACTTTTTGTTCTAGATGTAAGCACTAATTTGTTTTTACAGATTCCAACTTTGACTTATAGTCACTTACTTTGACAGCCTGGGTTAGTTTTGATTTCATATATAACCAGGGAAAATTCCTAATTCCTCTTACTTATCAGTGTATTACTCACTGCCAACTTAATAAGGTACATAACATTTACAAAATGGTGTACTAGGGGGCTTTGAGAGAAACTATGTGGTGTCACGCCAAACAAGTTAAAGGAAGCTGTTCCTCACACAATATGTAATTAAGTTGTCACAAGCAACTGTAGATGTTAAGAGTTTACAAGAGTCAAAAAGCGAAAGGTTGCATTCATGGAAGAAAAAATAATTTTAAGGACTACTAAATGAAAAGGATCCACTTACGGCTTTGGAGTGTCTGAGTTGTGAATTGCTGGAGAAATGCAGGTGAATTTTCTGGAGAGCTGTTACTTGCAATTGCCGTGTTCTTACCCTTTCTCCATGGTCTCCAGGCTATGCACTAAGCAAGTAAGCAATGAAACCACTTTGATAATTCCTGACAACTAATTAATCCTAAATATGATGCAAATAGCTAAATATTCTTAATAGTACTGGAGTTCAGCTGGTAATCAACAGCAAAACTAGAAGACAATTATGACATGTTTTCATTACCAAATTTTACAGGGAATCAGTTTATAGGCTTTGGCACAAGTTCTGTAATGCAGCTGATTAAAACACTTCATATAAAGATTTTTCAATTTTTCCATTGAAAATTGTTGATGTCAAAATATCTAAATCTTTCAACAGATTTTGTGAACACTCTTACTATATTTATCAAATTATTCAGTTTAGCAAGTTTGAAATCTATTTCAGCTATATTGCTTGACGTTTATTATGTAATTTTTACTACAGTAAAAAAAATGTTGACTTCATAAGAAGTAGAATTAATGTGAAGCAAAGAAGCTACAATATAGACTATTAATTACTCATCTTCTTCACTCTGCAGCATTATATAGTCATTTGATCTGACATTATATTCACTAGTAGTCAACCCATATATGAAGCTATCAGTTGTTGCACAGTATCAAGTTAGAAACTCATGTTGGTCACATCTTTGAATTTTGTTTTGCTATAACTAAATGTGTGGATTTTATTAAATTTTTTTTCCCACAGAAGTCTTCTACTTCTTTTTTAGGCAGGGCAATGATTTGCATGCCTTCTCAGTCTACAGTGTGGCTCCGTGATGAGGAAAAATTATGAGATAAAAAAAGCAGAAGACAACAGAGGGCTCAGAGATTGCATTGATTCCTGAAATCAGGGAAGCAACTGCAGCTCTGAAAACCCCAGGAGCCAGCTGGCTTATGCTGGAGTCAAGCCCAACTGTTTATCCTTCCATAATTACCATGGACATAAGAAGATATAAGTTTCAGTTCAAATGCAAGCCTAAAATAATATAGCATGGAACTAAGTAGAACCTTACGCAGTATTTGACTATCCAAGCCAGAAATTTGAGGCCATACTTTTTATGCTTACTTTTCAACAGTGCAGAGCAGAGCAAAATCAAAGCTTCAAGTTTACTTCCTTTTAGTTCATATTGATTTGTCTCATTTTGAAAATCTTGTCCCACTGAAAAGTAACACTGTAATGCAATACGTCTGCCTAAGATATGTTACAGACCATGTTTTGTTCAATGTCACCTCTGAGGGCAAATAAGATGTTTACACAGCATTCTGCAAATGACATGTTCATTTGAAGACTGAAGTCCTCAAAAAACGGAAAAGCGAATCCACATTAAACTTAACAAACTGAGATTCCGATATTTAAACAGAAGAGGGAAGTAGACGGCCAATGTCAACACAGCTTCAACCTCTGGGCATTACATCAATGATTCAAATTATCTGGAAATTAATGTTAGTTTCTGTGCAGAAGATACCAAAGCAAAACTGAAGTGAATATGAACTAGCTAGGTGACAGAAGACAATAGAATAAATGCTTTAAAAGATCATAGCCGTGTCCCCTGCTCATCCATCAGATATCTGAAAAAAACAGTCAAGTAAGAATGATTGCTTGTTTAAAGCAATGTTGTGGGTGCCTTCAAGCAGCCGTAAGGCATTTGGCACGTGTTAATGTATCACCTAGGATACATACTATCTAGAATGTAATAGAGGCCTTAAGATGGTCCCTTAGGGGTTTTATGAAAGACCAACATTTGAGAATTCATCACCTCATAATCAATGTGGAGGAGAAATCACGTGGTGTCATCATCTGTCACAATCTTACAATACAGAGTGTGCCAGACACTGCAATAGCTATGTAATCAACACTGGTTCTTTCCTGATCATGTTTTCAATATTGAATATGAGGCAAATGAGACAGCAAGGGTAGCAGCAGGATGGGCATTACATCAAGCTGCCTTAGTTGTCAAGTATTGAAAAGTGTCTATGAGCCGTTTACAGGTTACTAATTTATGTGTTACTCTGAGTACTGCACCCATGCTATGGAAATATCAATAAGAGAGTCCCTTTGTGAAAATGAGGATGGTATATCAAGGCTGATGGTAACACAGTTCTTAGGCTGATTCTTTCAGACACTGGATAGTTGAAATTGCACAGAATTGCATGTACCTTTCCCTTCTGTTAGGGATCTCCAAGCCACAGAGCAGGGTTTCAAAGGAGAAAGCAGAGAACATTTTGCTAAAGTGCTTTAAGGTCATTTTTTTTGGTTCCTGCCACAAGTCTTGCTTTGTTATTAAAGGCCATTAAATTGCAATATTATTTTTCTCCGATCTTTTTAGGCTCTTCTGTGGTTCTCTTTCTGTTTTCTTGTCTTCTGTGACTTTTCTGGGGTGGAGAAATACAGTTGGCATTCCATTTTGTTCACGTTTTTAAGATCAAATACTTATAGATAACTTTTGACCTATTGCATAGGCAGTACAATGTTTGCACCATTTTACTGAGCTTCTCAGCATGAAAAGATGTAGACTGTGGAAACTGAGCTGTCAGCTTAATTTGAGAAACAGCAACAGCAGCAGAAAATAACAAAAGCCAGCTAACGCTTTACTCAAAGGGTACAGCAGCAGCAAATGCAATCCCTGCTGTGAGGGAAGCTTTCTTGTGTATTGTTTTCTTGACTCTTTTCTGGAACTGATTTGTTGTACACTGGTGTTATTCCCTATTTGATTTACAAAGAAAATGAAGTCAATAGAACTGAACTAGCAGTCTAAAAATATACCATTAGGTTTCCTTCTTAAAAAAAAGTTTCTTCCTACTTCTTTTGAAATTATCCTTCAGATTCTTGGACCACAAGGACTCCTAATGAATTGCCACTGCCAGTACAAAAGCGAGGGAGGGAATATTAAATATTAAATAAATCTCTATCTTGAGATTGCAAAGACCAATCTATCTCCCATTCCTGAAGATGGAAATGCAAAAAAAAAAAAAAAAAAATTCTTAGCTCTTGTTCCTTGTATATTTCTGTCTCCAGTACTTCTATATACATGCATCTGTAAGTCTTCAAAGCAGAAAGAATGTAAGCTGAAATAAAGCTTGATTGGGTCATATCTGTTGTTTCTAGAGATTCTTTTGAAGTCCTTTATAGGGTCTTAATTTTAATTCTTTGAAAGGTACCATAGTCAGTCTAAAAGTAACATTTCGTATGAGGACAAGTGGATCTTCTTAATTTATAAAATGCTAGTACAGCTCTTGCTATTACCGATGAAAATGAACCTGCTTTTCTTTCCCATACCTTTGTTTAAACTTTCTACAGGTCCACAGAATTCTTTTTCTAGGAAGCACCATAAAGTCATCATGATATCTCAATATTCTTCTTTTGAACACGGGATGTGAGTGATTCTAGCCCACCTTATCTCAGAGGAACCAGGTACACAGGAATCCAGGAGTGCCCCAGTTCTTCTACCATAGCACATTCATCATGCAAGTTCACATATTGCTTAACCAAACATGCTAGAAGAGAAAAATGTTATTCCCCTCCAGTTTCTCTTTGACTTCTTTAATGGACTTCTTTAATAGAATTCACAGAAGAGTAGCAAGCTTCTTGGAATGGAATCATTGGAATGGGGCATGGTGAAGTATAAAGGGGTGTTTCCTAGTGAATAGCAGAAATCCCTCTACAACAGGTTTTGCTGATCCTAAATGGGGAAATTCTAATTCATTTTCATCCAAGGAAAAATAATGAGTCCAATTTTCATACTTGCGAAAGCAGGTTCCTTGTCCCCTTCACTCTAGTTAAACTTCCTGGAGAAGAATCTAAAGTGTGGGAGATTGCTGGAGAATATTGGGACAAAAAGGGAAAAATATATGGAAGTGAGGAGAGATTAGGGATACTAGTCATCGATTTGTAAATATATAAGCTTCCCCATATTTACACTGAATTGTAGAAAAAAAAAATTTATAAACTGGCATACACCTTCCAGGCTGTGGAAATTCATGCTAACTTCTGCTATGAATTCCTTGATTCCATTCACTAATGGTGAAACTGAACTGTTTCACCATTGGTTGGGACACTACAGAAAGCATATCGTCTTATTAAAAATGTCTCTACAGAGTGGAATAACAGGAAGTTTTCATAAAGACCTTCAAGTTTTTCCAAGTTGTGGTATGTTTCTAGGAGAAGCAGAAAGAACAAGATTTAAAGCACCACAAGAAAATGTTCTGTTAGTTGTGAACAAAGGTGATACAAAAACAGGTAGTGCTGAAATTGTTAAACTGGTTCCATTTCACAGTTCTTGATCTCTTGATTCATTCTGGTTTTAATCAAGAGCTGAATGCGGTTTGTCGCTTGATCACTTGAATTTTGTCTTTAAAAAAAATAGATAAATACAAATAGCTGTTGTAACTTCTATGTACATTCAATGCCCCATCAAAACTTCTAGGGGACTTTACACAGATTCATAGATTCACAGATGCGTGGGGGTTGGAAGGGACCTCTGGAGATCATATAGTACAAACCCCCTGCTAGAGCGGGATCACCTAGAGCAGGTTGCACAGGATTGCACATCCAGATGGGGACTCCACAACCTCTCTGGGCAGCCTCTTCCAGTGCTCTGGCACCCTCACAATAAAGATTTTCCTCATATTCAGATGGAACTTCCGGTGTTCCAGTTTGTGCCCATTGCCCCTCGTCCTGTCACTGGGCACCACTGAGAAGAGTCTGCCCCCTTCCTCTAGACACCCACCTTTCAGGTATTTGTAAGTATTGATGAGATCCCCTCTCAGTCTTCTCTTCTCTAGGCTAAACAGACCCAGCTCTCTCAGCCGTTCCTCATATGGAAGATGTTCAAGTCCTGTTACCATCCTGGTAGCTCCCCGCTGGACTCTCTCCAGTAGTCCCCTGTCTTTCTTCAGCTGGGGAGCCCAGAACTGGACACAATACTCCAGCTGTGACCTTACCAGGGGAGAGTAGAGAATAACCTCCCTCGATCTGCTGGCCACACTCTTCTTGATGCACCCCAGGATGCTGTTAGCCTTCTTGGCTATGAGGTCACACTGCTGTCTCATGGAGAGCTTGTCATTCACCAGGACTCCCAGGTCCTTCTCTGCAGAGCTGCTTCCCAGAAGGTCAACCCCTAACCTGTACTGGTGCTTGAACTTGTTCTTCCCTAGGTGTACGACTTCCTGGTATTTCAGATACTTCTTTTAGGTAGTAAAACTTTTTGAATGTTTTAATTCAATTTATCTAAACTTTATAATTATATAAGTTGCATAGTTTATTTATATTTTATTTTCTTTTATACTGAAGCATGATCTGGGATATAATCCTGGGTATGAGGAAGGGAGATAAGAATGCTGTGACAGAGAGAAAGCATGCCAGACCTACACTATAGCAGTTGTTACATCTCTATGCTAGTTATATCTCTATGACAGAGCAAAAAAACCTGGAGTTTGTTGAGCATAAAGCTTTTGGAGCACTACCACCAAAAAAAAAACCAAACAAAAAACCCCCCAACTTTTTAGTTTTTAATAGTGCTTGTTACAAGCAGAAGTGAATTCCACTGGTCATATCTGTTTTACATTCTTTGCCTTTACCAAATAAAGATTGAAAATATGTCAACATTCATGTTGTTTTCCTGTCTACACCATTCATCCTGTTTACAAGTGTCTTGCCTTCAAACGAGGAACAAGTCATTGCTGTTTACATGATGTTTCAAGAGCAGAATCCTCTCACAAATGTTGTTTAGCAGAGTAAATGTGAACTATTTCTGACATTATTATTGTTTATAGAGAATCATAGAACAGTTTGGAGGGAACCGTTAAAGGTCTCTGTCCATGGGCAGGGACATCTTCAACTAGATCAGGTTGCTCAGAGCCCCATCCAACCTGACCTTGGATGTTTCCAGGAGTGGGGCATCTACCACCTCTCTGGGCAACCTGTTCCAGTGTTTCAGCACTCTCATCATAAAACTTTTCTTCTTCATATCTCATCTGAATCTACCCTTGGTTTAAATGTTTTAAAACCATTACCTTTTGTCCTATCACAAAAAAGTCTACTAAAAAGTTTGTCCCCATCTTTCTTATAAGTCCATTTTAAGTATTGAAAGGCCACAATAAGGTATTCTGGAGCCTTCTCCAGGCTGAACAACCCCAGCTCTCTCAATTTGTCCTCATAGGAGAGGTGTTCCATCACTCTGGTCATTTTTGTGGCCCTCCTCTAGACTGACGAATTTTTGGATCTGTTAAATACTCAGGAAGAACATATGATGTGAGGTTTGTAGGTATTTCTCTGAAAGGATCCTGTCTAGGTATACATAAGGGAAGATGCTCACTAATTTCTTCGCAGCTAATTGGAAGACATGTAGGAGGGCTGCAAGTCTGACTTCTTTGCAACATTTTTTTCTCTCTGTTAATAATTCTCAAGTCTTTAAACTTCTCTAAAAACCCATCAGGCATATTTTTATTAATAAATTTGAAGTAAATGGATATGAACTTATTGTTGCCTAATAACTTGTGACCTATGTTATGATCTGATGAAACAGTGCTGGGCAGTCTTTTTTTTAGCAGATATTATTGAGAAAGATATATTACTGTAACTAAAAACGAAGCATAGCAACGGACATATCTGGGGCAAACCTGATATTAAATTAGAAGATGGACCACCTCAAATGATCAGATAACCAACTATATACAGAAGCTTATGAAATGAAAATATAAGCTTATCACTAACATAAACTCCTTTCACTGACAGTGTCATAGAACAGAATCACAGCGTGGTTTGGGTTGGAAGGGACCTTTAAAGGTCATCTAGTTCCTACCTCTCTGCTGTGGGCAGGGACATCTTTCACAAGATTAGGTAGCTGAAAGCCCCATGCAACCTGATCTTGAACATTTCCAGGTATGGGGCATCCACAGCTTCTTTGGGTGTGTATGATTCTGTAACGAATAGAATATATTTTACTAAACCAACTAACAAAAATGTGAAACAGAGACTTCTGGGTTCATAAATCTTCTACAAGTCCCTGAAAAGCTTCTCCCTAAAGAGGACTTGTCTTCCCCAAAGTTTGTTTGCTTTCCAAAATTATATTCTTCAGCCTAAAAAAACATATTACCTTTTCTACATCACTTGTCTAACTTACAGTCTTAGCTTGGATGATCACAGCTACAACAACATTGACACTTTTATGACAAGATTAAATTCTAGAACATTTACCATTACTTTAGTAGCAGGTTGCCATGTGTTGAAATTGGCAGCTTTACCTCATTCAGAAATAGTTCTCAAACAGTAATCTGCAAAAAATTTTGAAATACTGTTGTGGTGCTCCAGTCGGCCGCTGAGCACCACATGGCAGCTCACTCACAACCTCTTTCTCTACAGGAGATGCTGTCTTTGCTTATCTTACATACTGTAGCAAAAAAAAAATTAAACATTGTCTACATAGTGCAGACAAAAAGAATCCAAGCAATCAAAACCAACTTTTCTTTTAATTACTCTATAAGGGATTGTTTCCTCCAAGTTCTCACTGCTAAATTATTTCTTATCCTGGTCATTACTTGCTATTTGTATAACGCTAGCTATTTTACTGGTTAAGTAAAACATCAACTGGCTTTCCCACCAGCAATTTCTAATATTAAGACCCAATTTTACAACAGATCTGTCAGGATATTTTCATGTAGAAGGGTTCAGTGTGTTGACACTGGATTAATTCTAAAGATGCAAAAGAAAACGAGACTCCTTTTCCAAGATAATCCAAATGAGAGAAGTTAAAAACAGTACACAAACGAGAAAATAGTTGAGTCTCTAATTAATAGCTACATTTCTTTTATTCCATCGTTTTCACGCTGGTGGCACCAGTACTGGCACTCTGGGCACATCTGGCTGAGCATGGAAAGGGGGCTCCATCTCTGCCATGCCAATCAGGCTCTGAGTTTTAGGGCAGCCCTGGTCCCAAAGGGCAAAGCTGGCACCTCCAGCCCCATATACAGTGAGATCACATCAAGCAAGCTGCCAGCTGGCCAGAAAGTCTGCCGGACCTGCACCCTGCCTACAGGGAGGCATGAGCTCAACCTTCCCCCACAGAAACAGGAATGACTCTACAAAGGAGGTTTCTGACTTTTAGTTTGGTCACTCATCCTCTGGAACTTGCAAACATATTTTTGCAAATCAGGTTTGCTTTTAATCTTTTTTTTTTTTTTAATCAAAACACATGCATCTGTCTTCCTTTATGAATCTAAAATAAATAGTTCGTATTGATTGTAAAAAGCCAAAATGCATTTTCCTGTACAAAGCATTTATGCAGGGTTGGCAATTTCAGCAATGTGATAGGCTTTCTTGAGGTGTACTTAAATATGTAATATTCTAGTCTTTACAGCAGAATTGAATTAATGTTTGGCATATTGACTTCTCTCTCCTTTGGAGAATTTCAATGCATTTTCTAGAAGAGGGTGTTTTGTCACCAAAGTTGGGGGTTTTTTGTTGAGCCCCTGAGCAAGTCAGGGTCCCACATGCTCAAATCTCCTGTTCTGTAGCCAGCATATGATCTCTCTGATGTTAAGCAGCTGGGGTCTTTTCCTTTAAGGGTAAAAATGTCTTCTTTCTTTAAGGGCAAAAAAAGTCAGTTTTCCGTATGCCTCTGTGTCCTATATAATATCTCAGCAGAGTTATAGACCACATGACTAAATTCTGTAATGTCAGCCTATATTCTGCTCTGGTGGCCCATGCTGTTAGTTTCTCAGGAGAAAAAGCATTGACAACAATTTTGTTTTCATTAACTTAGTGTCTTGTTTTAACCAGTTTCATGCTTTACACTTTTTCCAGATGATCATACTGATATCTGTCATGATAATACTGATACTCCACATTTTAATCTTCTGAACCTTCGACTAAAGATAATTGATCAAAGCAAAACCTTACAAATGTTTTTAAACTGATTTGCAGATATTTGAGTAGAAAAAAATGCAAATGTAGTCCAGAACTTTCTTTTATAAGCATATGTGACTTATTCTGAGAGCTGGACTGGAGTATCTACGTAACATACTTTCTTGGTAGTTGTATTTTCAGTAACTGCTCCTACCAGATAGGAAGCAATCAAAGATCATGTGTTCTCTGTAACCAGCATCACAAGCATTGGTGCTAGGTTTGAAAGAGCAGGCTTCTAGAACTGCATAGAACCGACATTAAGGTTATGACCTTCTTGTGTAGTACCAAGTATCCAAAGGTCCCTATCAAATTTATTTTTTAGGGTCCAACAGGATAGAACTCCTCTCCTTTTGTGAGACCCCACCTGGAGTACTGTGTCCAGCTCTGGGGTCCCCGGTACAGGAAAGACATGGAGCTGTTGGAGTGAGTCCAGATGAGGACCACAAAGTTGATCAGAGGGCTGGAGCACCTCTCCTATGAGGACAGGCTGAGAGAGCTGGGCTTGTTCAGCTTGGAGAAAAGACTCCAGGGAGACCTAATCGCAGGCTTCCAATACCTAAAGGGGCCTACAGGAAAGCTGGAGAGGGGCTGTTTACAAGGGCAGGGAGTGATAGGACAAGGGTTAATGGGTTTAAACTAAAAGAGGGGAGATTTAGATTACATGTTAGGAAGAAATTCTTTACTGTGAGGGTGGTGAGGCACTGGAACAGGTTGCCCAGAGAGGTTGTGGAGGCCCCATTCCTGAAAGTGTTCAAGGTCAGGTTGGATGGGACTTTGGGCAACCTGGTCTAGTGGAGGGTGTCCCTGCCCATGGCAGGGGGGTTGGAACTAGAGGATCTTTGTGGTCCCTCCCAACCCAAACCATTCTATGATTCATATGATTCTAAGAATTTATTCAAAATAACAGCCTACCCCAACTACATAATTAATTCAAACCAGTAACCAACAGGGCATATTGATTCTTTAGTTTCCTGTTTTAGCTGAATTTTATGGAGGAAAAAAATGGAATGTCATGTACTGTCCACAAGGTATTGAATATACTTCTTTTTTTTTAGCCTTTTAACATTTAGCTTTTCATGTTTGTCTCTATGTGAGATATGATATTGACCTATGTGAGGGGTTTAGAACATCTATAGTGAAAATGTCATTGGTTATAAGATCAAAATGGGAAAAAGAGTTCACAGCCACACCCACCCATTCTCATTCCTTCATATCAGAGGTTGTTGCTAAAACAAAACAAAACACACAACCACATTACAATTACAGAACATATTGTAAGCTGTTTATTATGTTCTATAAGAGAGCAAGGGGAACTGCTGCTGATGGCTGTAATCTTTCAGCCTTAGGCTTGCCTGAACCTCAAGTAATAACAAGCTGCTCAAGTTCGCATCGTTGTAAGGACTTTGAAATAAGTAGACCAATGTACTGTTCAGAATTGAGCCATTCCGATTAAAACAATCCCTTCAAACTGGTCTAAAGAATCTATCTAATCTGCTGAAATCTATATATTCATGTCAGTTGTTAACTTGTTCAAGTATCTTACTTGCCTTTTAGTAAATGTGATCAGAAAGCTGTCTAGTGGAAACTTGGATGTGAATTCCTAATGCATTAAAGTAAGGCAGATGAGAGGTCTCCTGTTCTAGTCTGAGGATGGGAGGAAACTATGGGAGGACACTGGGTGGTTGTCAACAATGAAGTGACAAAACCTTACAGTGTCTTCACTGTAAAGAGGATGATCTGTTAATGTGAGCAAACACAAACTCTGAGGTCAAACACATAAACTTAACAGGCTTGACAGTTAGTCTGAGCTGAACCCACAGACAGCCCTTCTCTGTGAACTTAAGTGAGGACTGAAGCAACACTTAACAGCAGCAGAAACAGACTGAACAAAAATCAGAGTCCCACGGGAGACTAATCCTTCTCCCAGGTAAAACAGCATTGTATTATTGAGTCTGAAATTATTGTATTTGCTTAGCTTTGTAGGAAACCTCACATGAAGTAGGTGACAGTGATGGGACTGAAAATTGATGTGCTAACAGAAGGGTAGATCATGAAAAAAACAAGGTCAAGGGCAGAGTATTTAGGAAAGCCTTTTTTATATATACTTGTATTGTACTACATCTGTGTATTTTCTTCTTGCACTGTCTTTTGGTTTTTGGCTTTTTTTTAGCAACACAAAATAGCCATTGGCATTAAACTGTTCTCAGACTGAGTAATAGTTTTGCTGCTGATGTGCTAATAATTAATTCTGTGAAGCAGTTCAGTGAAAACTAATTGTAGTCTGTGCTGTGGGGTACTTCTACTGCTATTTTATGATTTTCTACTACTTTGTTTCCTTATGCTTTCGGAGACTTCAAACAACATCAAATTGTAGCTTAACTAGGTACTTGGTGGGAAAGTAATGCAGGGCTTTCATGTAATGATGAGATATAATCATGTATTGACTCTGAACTGGTACTGTCTCCCTGTATTTGCAAATATGTAATTGTTTCTGAAAGATTTAATTCCTCTAGCTGATCAACAAAACAATACATAACGAAGTAGTTTCTCAACTTTCATTCTAATAAGGAAGGAGCAGACGCCTTGGACATGCTCTCTATCCCACATCTAATGTATATCTTTTTATATGCAAAATATAGACCATTGTTTAAACTACTGTTCTGAACCATGAATAAGACTTTTCCATTTCAGAATGGATGCTTGCCAAATCCTCTGTTTATCAGGAAGAATTTGAATCAAGAAAGCGAGTGCCCAGCTACTAAGGTTTAATGGTTTCAAACTGCTATACAAATGTTAAATAGTAATCACAACTTTTTTATTTCCACTGAATTCAAAGAATATGTTTTCTAGCCTACTTAAAAGGGGGAAAGTTCAGGCTCCATAAAACAAAGACTTTGTCAAATATTTAATCCTAAATATTATCATAATATTGTATTCTGTTATGTAAATTATATTCATGTATTTTATTATATCAAAAACCTATACTCTTGAGTGAATTCAAAGGGAAGAAGTGGCACAGGAAACTAATCAATCTATTCTGATTTTTCACATGTAAACTACAGTACACATTATTCTGATATTTGCAGAGATCTTCAACCCTAACTAGTTAATAAGTGCAATGCTTTTAATCTCTGACAGAACATCTGTTTAAAGAGGCTGTTAGATAGCTTTCTCAGCATCACAGCATTAGTGTTCTTTCAGCATAATTACTTATGTTTTATTTCTATTAGACTAAACTACTCATTTTTCTAAAGAACATTCTTTTCTTGGCAAATAGTCCCAATGATATGTCACATTATTCTAAGTGAAAAATTTAAAAGAAGCATATCAGAAGAACAGATAAGAGAAGATTTCATAGAATCATAGAATCATTAAGGTTGGAAAAGACCTCCAGGGTCACCTAGTCCAACCATTCCCCTACCACCTATTACCCACTAAACCATGTCCCTAAGTACCACATCCAATCTTTCTTTAAACATACCCAGGGACGGTGACTCCACCACCTCCCTGGGCAACCCGTTCCAATGCCCAACCACCCTTTCCGAGAAGAAATTTCTCCTCATCTCCAACCTGAACCTTCCCTGGCGCAACTTGCAGCCATTTCCCCTTGTCCTGTCACTAGTTATCTGCGAGAAGAGGCCGACCCCCAGCTCACCACAACTCCCTTTCAGGTAGTTGTAGAGGGCAATAAGGTCTGCCCTGAGCCTCCTCTTCTCCAGACTAAACAAGCCCAGTTCCTTCAGCCGCTCCTCACAAGACCTGTGCTCTAGCCCCTTCACCAGTTTCGTTGCCCTTCTCTGGACACGCTCCAGGGCCTCGATATCTTTCTTGTGGTGAGGGGCCCAAAACTGAACACAGTAGTTGAGGTGCAGCCTCACCGGAGCATAATGATTTCTTCAGACAAGAAAAAGAAGAAAAAAATTTCAAGACGATGAACTCTTTGTCTCCTTTTTTTTAATTATTTAGTCCAAGCAATGGCAACAATTCACCACTGTTATGTGACTGGTTTTTTTCCTAGCAAAGGTAATGTTTGTTCCTAAAAACAATTCAAATTATATATGTCCATCTTAGAAGAAAAATGTGTTAATATTGTTGATAGAAATACAGAATGATGGCAACGTTCATTCTCCAAAGAGGAAAGAATAATATCTAGTCATTCTAGTACCTCTTACAACTACAATTTAAAAATGAAACTAGTACATGTAATATACCTCTTGAAATCTCCATCCTTGGAAATATCCAAAAGCTGTTTGGAGATAGTCGTGGACAACCTGGTACAGGGGATACTGCTTGAGCAGGGCATAGGTTTGACGAGATGATCTCCAGTGGTTCCTTCCAACCTCAACCGTTCTGTGATTCTGTGAAAGCAGGCTCAAATGCATTTACTTGTTTAGTCAATATCTCATCTAGTATCAGAAGTCAATAACATGGTTCATTTTCTGTGAAAGTTTTTATTTTACAGGGTTCATCTGTATCGGTGGAGGAGGAACATTTCTAACAGTCATCTGCTATCTCAGATTGAAAAAGTGACTAAGGACAGGTGAAATAAACTATTATTTTGAGTTACCTGACTTTCCTCATTGACTATAGACAGTTTTGACAGCTAGGTTAGCTTACAAGGTGTTTTCTAGATGGCTAAAGTTAGATAATAGGAATCATAACCTAAAGGACTTATTTCATGTGGTTTGGGGCAAAAAGTCTTCCATGTTAACCAATCAAGTGAGTATCACTCATAATCTGGTGAATAACCTGGCATGAGAAATGAGACAGAGTGAGTGATTGAGATGTACATATTTACACAGTAAACTTCTGTGGCTGGGTAGGATTAACACTATCCTTAATTTTCTACAGCTAAACCTTGCAGTCAAACTTCATAACCATCTACCTACTTTCAGATACCTGATTTCAGCAATGCTTAAGGTAAGAATCTGAATTCACCACAGACTGAAGAGAGATAATGAACTAACGAGGAAACACATGCTTTGGAGCAGATGTGTAATCTTCACATGAATACTTAAGAGAAGGTTTTCTCTGAAATGTTTTGGATGTCTGAAGCTCTGAGTTTAGTATACATGTGACATTGTGGTCTGCATCATGAAACTGCTTTTCTGACATTGGCTGTCTTTTGCATAGGGGTATCTGGCTTTGTAAAACAATTTCCAGAGAAGGGAAAGAGGGGATATCACTTTCCTTTTATGTGCTTGCTTATTAGATAAAAAAGCTATCTAGAAAGTCAGATTTGTGTTCTGTAGCCTCTCATCAGCAGGTGCTTTTACCAGCAACCCAGCAGCCCTTTAGTTTACACATCTAAATCTCACCCAAAAGACTTGCCAGCCGTCAAAGTTCTCACCGATATTTCTTTAGCCAAAGGATTATCTACTCCCATCAAGTATGAAAGAATATTTCAGCAGGCTAGTGGGGATTTTAGTCCTTATTTTCCTAGGGGTTTTAAGACAACAGAACAAAAGTTTATTTTAGTAAACTTTTGGGGTTTGACAAAGCTTTCTGGGTTGTGAAGTTGTACAATTGATCAGAGTTTGAATTATTTTGTAATAAAAAGGACTGAAATAAAGCAAAGCAAAAACTTCTCAGAATCCCAGACAGTAACACAGAATATCACTTACATCACATTCCATGGAAAGGAGTGTCTCATAATATGCAAGTAACATGCCAGATTTTTTTCTGTTCCAATTAATAGAAAATATCTCACAATCCTGCAATTGCTAAAATGAAATTTATTACAACTCAAAGGCACGCATGATCCTCCGTACCACTTAAATAGCACTGCACAAGCATTATAGGGTAAAACATGGTGCTCTCCTAAATACATAAGGATGTGAAAACATTTTTAAGATCTCAGGTGTAAATTCATGGTTCTCTAGATCATTAATTCAATTTCATTACTATTTTTAAATGTGACTAAGAGAATATATGTCCTTAAATAATTCAGAAACAAATCCCACTGAATTTTAGCAGGCCTTGGACAGGCACTGCAGCGTGCCTATAAGCTACAAATTTACTACTTCTGATATTAAAACCCTTGTGATTTTTTTTTTATTATTTTTTTAATGGCAGCACATTTTCAAGCATAACCGGAACATGAAGAGAATCAGACATTTTGCAAGCACTAATTCTGCAAATGTTGTTAAACATCTGTTTCAATTTAAACCTTCACTCATGTGGACTGACTGCCTCTTTCTTCTCCAAAGTTAATGTTTGTACTAGACAGGAATCTTACAGTTTCTGAAAAGGCACTTTATATTCATGTGAGTAAAACACTAAGGGAAGATAAAAAGAGTGGAAATGGGTAATATTTATCATCTGTCTGCATGATTTTTTCAAGCTAATAGGCATTTCGTGTTTGTTCACTTAATCAGTATTTGTACTATCTTAACCTGAACATGTTTCAAGAGAAATCTTGCCTCTCTTCTATTTTTGAAAGTCTCACTCACTGAAATACAAGCCAAGGTAGACTCAAAACTGGTGAATCTTCACTTCCAGAATATCTGTATCCTGCACATTCAATATTCTGTATTTCTAGACTTGGAAAGCTTATTCTGCAAATTATTTTCAGTTCTAAGGCTAAGAGAAGCATTTGTGTCTGTTTCAAATAAATTTGCAGTACAAAGGTTTGTAACTTCATATATTTTTGTTATTTAAAAGATCTGAGAAGTATTTCTCCTTTAAATCTACCTTGCATACTGCAAATGCTTAAATATCTAATCAAGTTTCCTAGATGTATCATTATTCCTCAGTAAAAATCAGCAATAAAAGCTTTGATCTCCTTAGACTTCTTGATAGTTGCCAGACTTATTTTAAAATAATTAACAGAATCAGTTTGTTAGCTTAAGTTTTACACAAGATTTGAAAAACAAACAAACAAAACAAAACAAAACAAGACAAAAAAAACCCCATGAAACCAGAAACCACATTCTGTTAAGTAAAAAATAAAGACAAGTAAGCCTAGAGGAAGAGAAGGAAAATGTGAGGGACTGGTGATTTTGAAGGTGTTTGGAGTTACATGTTGGTGTAAGTGGAAAAAATATTCTGGGAGACAGCTGGACATAACAGCCATAAGATTCTTACTTTGTTGTGAGTCTTTCTCAGCTCTGAGGTAAATAGAGGCGATTTTCTCTCTCTGAAGTGTTTTGTAGTGAAAAACTAAAAAACTGAAAAACTTACCCTCAACATCTGTGGACAATCACAAGTATCATGGGACCCTGGGTGTTTAAACAGTTAAGCCTTTAAATGTCATTTTAGATACCTTCTGAGCACTGGCTTTTTATTGTTAATCCTTAGAAACCTCAGAGAAAAGTGACAGCTCTGTTTAGCTGGCAACGTATGGAAACCTGCCTTAACGACAGTCCCCACCTCAGAAACCTGCTGTCCTCAACATGACCTATGCTTGTCAAGTCTTCAGCCATACGTGTTTAAGGACCAGGTCTTTATCTGATCAAGTCAACTTAATGCTTGCTAAATAAGTGTTTATATTATTTTCATTGGTATCAGAAGAAAGGACTTCTGTGGGTAAAGGGAACTAGAGAAGGATGTGTGGAAAGAGTCTAGTTTAAGGCATTGCAAATGTGATTACAGTTGCAGATTTCCTTGCAGTGGAGCTTCTCAGGGATCTGAAAGGCATCTTTGAATGTTACATTTTGGGAAAAGGAGAGAGGCAATCAGTTGGAAACACAGAATGCAACCTCATGCTATTCCTTGTCAGAAAAATATACGCTTGATCTTTTTCTGAGGAACTTGCATTGAGAGCCTGCAGCATTAGAGAAAGCCCTATGCTCAGCAGCAGTAACTGTACGTAGCGATTTGGACAATAGATTTTCTTTCCATTACTTGGACATTTCTTGTGCCCAAGAGCACAATTATACAGGCTTCCTAATTTCCATCTGAAAAATAGTATCAATAACTTCGATATGCATCTCATATTTTAAACACATTCAGCATTTCCCAAATTTTAATGGTGATTAGTGAAACTAATGACCACAAATGGATTTGCTTGATCTGACTGCAGAAGCTGCTAATATTAGTGGCTGAGAACATTAATCTCCTATTTCAACAAGCTTTTAAAAGTGTGGAACATAATGACTTTTCTGTGCATTACTTTCAGTATATTGCTAAATATTAAAAATATTTTTATTGGATACTAGCATGTCTCTGCTACCAAGAATAGTGACCCAGAACCAGAACGGAAATGGTTTTATGTGACAGAATAGATTTTCCACAATAAGATTTTCTTCAAAAGTCATCACCAAAGGAGTGGTGCTTTTCATACTAGACTAATCCCAGTGCATTACTGCACCAATCCTGCAGGAAATAAAGCATAAGTCTCTTCTAAGTAAATAAGCACGACTAGCTGGTACAGATTAAATTGTTTCTTTTAGAGACCTACCCAGTGGAAAAAATAATTTAAACTACATCTTAAATTACTCTAACTTCCTTGAGCAGTTTCCTAATGAGTTACTGAAACTGCACTTACACTCCCATCAGGGAACCACCCAATTTGGCATTAGCCTCTACATCTACTTTTATCCAACAAGAATGCGGCAATGTTTTATAAATTAGAATCAAAGTGCTGCAGCTGGGCCACAGAGAAGGTTGCTTGTATATTTACGCAGTTCATACAGAATTCTGTATTCAGTCTCTCATTTTCATAATGTCTAAGAACCAATAGTATTAAATAAATCAGGATGATCTAAGCAGTGGGATAAATATTTTAGGAGGACTCACGGAACTCTTTGTAACTTTGATGAAACCTTTATCATCCTAGTGCTTTCTATTACTTGGAGCATCTACTGCCCAGCCACATTACCAGATCCTCATGTAGCAATTTCTTCACATGTGATAGCTTGTCATTACACTTTAGGTGTGGTTATGTGTGTAAAATG
Source organism: Psophia crepitans (assembly GCA_013399095.1). Taxonomy (NCBI): domain Eukaryota; kingdom Metazoa; phylum Chordata; class Aves; order Gruiformes; family Psophiidae; genus Psophia; species Psophia crepitans. The sequence goes on from VWZZ01006837.1 coordinate 432,674, forward strand.
GGATCAACAACTTCTAGATCTCATGTTCTGTCAGTAACTACTAATTTCCCCCCATATCCAGTTCCAGTGTGAAGCAGTAGCTTAAAGGTGGTGGGCAAAATGGAACTGTCCCCAGAGCCCATAATCAATAGCTGGAGGACTGCACTGTAACGCATACACAAGATAACCCAGTGCCTGGACGTGCTGTTGCAAATTTCTAAGCACTGCATCTGTTTTTCCTTTGATCTTTTACTCACCAGCTAGTTTATTGATTCATCGCTAGGCAATTAAATATTTGTATATCTCATCCCTAAGTATGAGGCTTGGATAAGGAGAATTGATCATGCAGTACACTTACCAATATGCTAAATAAAAGTTTTCCTTGATGCATTGCTTTTTGTGGGTATGTCTCTCGCCTTGTTTAAATAATGGAAATAAACAGGAATTCTGTTCAAGAACAAGATAGAGCTTTCATTTCACTGTCACTTGCTAGCAGATCTGTAGACTGTCATTAATGCAGTGTTCAGTTTTCACATAAAAGGTAAGAGTAAGTTAACAGCAACTAATTCATATAGGTCTTTTTAGAAATAAATGTCAAAACACTTTTTATGCAACTATGTAGTGAAGCACAGAGAGTCAAGGTGTCTTGATCAGTGTCATGCAACAGGTATGACCAGTGCTATCTTACACAACGTGCTTTCCTATGCCAGGTACAAAATAGAGAGAAAATCGACCACTTTTATTTCTAGATTATAAAATTTTCTCTAGAAATGTAAATACTTTTCTCTTGTTCACTTCTAATTCTAACAAAAAAAGAGTTATTCCCTTATTGGTCATAAATATCTGCATATAACAAATTCCTTTTTAAAAAGACAGCATTCAGATTTTAATAATTTATTCCAAGTATAATCTTACTTTGTTTACATGCACAAACCACATTTCCAGCCTATGTGATCGAGCAGCGAATAAACAATCGTTTCCTCTGATATCTCAAATCAGCTTCAATTTTCAATGCCTACAGAAATTCTTTCTCAAGAATTGCTTATGCTTAGAAAGGAAAACAGAACATAAAGCCTTGCTCACTCAGCTTCCCCTTCAAGCAGTTTCTGCACAGAACTTAACATATTTCTCTAAAATAAAGCATCTATTTGTGTATGCAGGAAAAATTCAGTAAAGGTATGTACAATATTATCACGTGTGAATTCTCGCTATAATATACAATCAACATTAGCTTAATACATAAAATTCTCTTTCCATTGTCTCTACAAAACAAATTCTCTAAGGAAAGGTACAGTGATGAATAATTCAGGATATCAATCTTTGAATATTTATTGCTAGCTCTAATTGCAGTTTATTAATCAACACTTTCAGTATGTCAATAAGTACTCTGGGGAAAATTGTAATGAAGCTGTGCAACAACCTGGAGTTTTATTTCTAATGCTCTGATACATTTGTTCAAAAGTTTTGTAAGGAACTGTGATGAGTCAGATGGTTTCTAACAGAACTGTTAGAAAAGTTGAAAATTGGTTGGTTAATTGGTTTTACTGTGACTTGTCAAAGGGCCAAACTACCACTTAGCTGCTTGCTTGCTCTCCCTACTCAGTAGGACAGGGGGAGAAAACAGGATAAGACAGACTGAGATTCAGTATAAAGACAGGGACACTGCTTAACAGTTGATGACCTGAGGGAAAATTAATTTCATTTATTGTCCATGAAAATAGATTCAGGTAGTGAGAAACTAAGACAAATATGAAAACAACACCTTTCCTCCCCCCACATTTTCCATGCTCAACTTTACTCCTTCACTCTGAGTATGAGCTGTGGAAAATTTAAAGCAACTCAGTTCAAAGAAAGAATCTTTGTTCTGTAATGCTAATAACAAATCTTGCATATATTACATATGTTGCATTAACTTTTTGTCTATCACATGACCTTCATCTTAGAAATACTTTTCTCCCTGTTCCAGGATGGTATTTTTCCAGATTTGATCCAACTTTAATGAGTTTCATAAATTAAACTGAAGTTTGAAATTCAGGTGCATAACTGTAACTGCAGTAAATGGACACTTTTTTGCAGCACTCTAGAGTTACTGAAGCAGAACTACTAAGCTACGGTCCAGATGGTATCTGAAATTATGCATTCATTCTGCTGCTTACCAGCATTTTCCTAGTGTTTTCCTAGATATAATAGCAATATGTTAGTACAATTACAGTTTCGTGATTTATGTTGACATCTACCTTATCTAGAAGGCTTTTTTTAAAAAAAAAAGAAAAAAAGAAACAAAACCTCTCCAGCAGTTAACATCTCTGTTAACTAGGAAACTCAGTTTTTATGGCACAAAAAGGAGGATTCTTGTTCTCATTACTTTAGTGAAAATCCCATAAAAGCTAAATAAAAATTAAAAAAAAAACCAACAACCCAAATGAACAAAGATCTGGAACCTAAACTGATTTGTAACCCAATTTATTAGCTTTAGAAAGCTTTGGGATTGGCAATGCTATATTCAAACTTCTACAGCAACAGCTGTTGTTTTGCTTTTTATTTTTTAACTTGTTCTTTGCAGGAGGAGTTATGGCTTTGACTGAATTAAAACATGTGTTACATAGAAAAGGGTACTTCTGAAATTTGAATAGCCATTCAAGACTTTAAGTGAAATAATGGTGCTGACAGAGCAGAAATTGAGAAGGGAAAATGCTTGAAACTATAAGTAAGAGATATATCTCTAGAACAGTTAATCTCTGAGGAGATTCAGCAGGTTATGTCAGAAAGAAAAGAAAGATTTTTATTTTTTTTTAAAGAAGAGAATCGAAGCCCTGGATGTAGGAAGAAATTGGTCTCTATTGCAAAATATGGCAAATTATGGGTAATATATTTTTCTCTGAAGTGAACTGTATACTAAAACATATCCTTCCATCTACAGAAGGTGGAAGCAAGGCCAGGTGGCCTGGAAGGAATACAGAGAAATTGTCCAAGCATCCAGGAATCACATTAGGAAAGCTAAATCCCTGACAGGATTAAATCTGGTCAAGTACATCAAGGGCAATAAGAAAAGCTTCTATGGGTACGTCAGTGATAAATGGAAGACTAGGGAAAATGTGGGCCCTCTCCAGAAGGAAATGAGAGACCTGGTTATCTGGGACATACGGAGAAGGTGAGGTATTCGATGGCTTTTTTGACTCAGTCTTCACCAGCAAGTGCTTTAGCCACACTGTCCAAGTCACAGAAGGCAAAGGCAGGGCCTGGGAGAATGAAGATCTGCCCCTTATAGGAAAAGATCAGGTTTGAGAATGTTTAAGGAACCTGAAGGTGCACAGGTCCATGGGACCTGATGAGAAGCATTCAAGGGTCCTGAGGGAACTGGCAGATGAAGTTGCTAAATCACTATCCGTCATATTTGAGAAGTCATGGCAATCCGGTGAAGTTCCCACTGACTGGAAAAGGAGAAACATAACCCCTGATTTTAAAAATTTAAAAAAAGGAAGACCCAGGGAACTACAGGCCAGTCAGTCTCACCTCTGTGCCTGGCAAGATTATGAAGCAGATCCTCCTGGTAACTATGCTCAGACACATGGGAAATAAGGACATGATTGGTGACAGCCAACATGGCTTCACTAAGGGAAAATTGTGCCTGACAAATTTGGTGGCCTTTTACAGCAGGGTTACAGCATTTGTAGATAAGTGAAGTGCAACTGATGTCATTTACCTGGACTTGTGCAAAGCATTTGACACTGTCCCATATGACATCCTTGTCTCTAAATTGGATTTGAAGGACAGACCACTCAGTGAATGAGAAATTGGCTGATGGTCACACTCAAAGAGTTTGTGGTTAACAGTTCAATGTCCAAGTGGAGACCAGTGATGAGTGGCATTCCTCAGGGGATGGCACTGGGACCGATGCTGTTTAACATCTCTGTTGATGACATGGACAGTGGGATTGAGTGCACGCTCAGCAAGTTTGCTGATGACCTCAGCAAAAAAAATCCATCAGAAGAACCCACCTGAGAAATGCCAGGTTCAGATTGTGGTATGAGCTTACTCTGCTGGTTCAAATATTTTCTAAAATAATTAACACGTTGAATTTTGATTAGCAGTGTACGCTTGTAGCAGGGTTATCTAAGCAACTAAAACAGATAAACATTCAGAAAGGATCAGAAAGTATATGCATCAATCAATTTATTTCTATCTTACTGTGAGGTTTTTTTTCTACTATGTACTACTTTTTCTACGACCTGATTTTTATTGCTCTTGCACTTTAGCCTAAATTGCATAATTTTCATGTATTCAAGGATTTTAGTATTTAAGATCTTCTTTTAACCTCCAGCAGGTTACCCAACCTGGTCAGCTGATGAACCCAGGCATCCTGTTGGTAGTGACATTTATTTACCTTTTATACATCAGTTTAGAATTCAGTGTTGTGAGTAATGAGCTATAGTGAAACTTCAACAGATATGTATCAAATGAAGACTAATGTTTGCTTTCTAGTAGTTCTTACTGGATTGCTGAACAGGCAACAATCTTATGTTAACGTTTTGACCTGGCTTATTTCTGGCACTTGCAGAAATTAGAAGAATGTATCATGATGCCAGTTTGCACTCTGTGTAGCTGCCAAACATAGGTCGTTACTTCTATCTAGGAAAAAATAGAATCTTTCTTCTCTTGTGATAACATTTTCTGTAGGATTCTTTCTTCTAGCAGTGCTAGCTTCAACAGCAAAATACAATTCCTACAGCCAATGCACAATATATAAAATTGTTTAACCAAAACCTATTCAGGCTTAGGCTAAAAACCGAAATATCTTCTAACAAGATTTGTAAGCACAAGGCCTCCCCATATAAAACAATGGCCACGCACATATTAAGAGGAAAACATAGTCCTTTGAGGGGTGTGCTTCTCCCTATACAGTTTGTTCTCTGATAATGTATAAAGGTGAGAGAGAGAATGAAATCTGCTCTTTCTGGCACCAGGTTATAACACTCTTATATTTCAAGGCCATAATGCCTAAGACTGAGTCTGCATAGTATGTAGGTCTGCAAGTGAGGAGTGTTCTTTGTGTGCTTTGCTGGTCTCCATGAACATCTATACAAAGACAGCTGCAGCTTGGCCCCTCAGGAGTCCTGTAGATTAATTACCTGCTGGTCTTAGAGACAGTCATATCGGCTCCAACATAGATTTTACTGGTTTGAGGCTTAAACAGATAGAGAATAAAAGCGCTGAAGCATAGCTATGATAAAGCAGAGCAGGAGTAATTTTCAAAGTAGGATACAGACAATTTGGTGCTTGCAAATAAAAAAAAAAAAACCCAAACCAAAACCAGAAACAACTATCTAGGGCTTGCAAACAAAATTTCCAATCTATCACAGGAATGGTCTTTTGTATTGTGGAAAATTAAAGTCCTGATATTTTCTTATTAATCACGTTTTATGTGATTATGTCTGATTCATGCATATTTTAGTTCTTCCAGGGCTTATAAGTGCTAATATTTGTTACAAGCAATGGGTAGCTGCTGGGATGGGCACTGACACTCTGATACCAGAACAACTGATCGGTTCATCCAGGTGCTTCCTTGACAGTCAGGGAAGCACCCCTTGACCCTGTTCTCCTGACTGGTGTCATTTGGCCATTTCTCACATCTAATCACAGAATATTTTAGGTTAAAAGGCTTCTATTAGCATCTCTCTCAACCCTCTGCTCAGAGGAGGTCCAATGTTAGCAGGTTTCCCCACACCAAGTCCAGTCAGGTCCTGAACACTTTGAAGGCTGGGTAGTCAACAACTTCTGGGTGCAACTTTCTTTATATCTAATTGGAGTTTTCCATATTCCAGTCTGTGTCTATTGTCTGTCATCCCATTGCTGTGCGCCTCCAAGAAGGGTCTGACTACATCTTCTCTCCACCTTCCCATCGGGAAATTGTAGGCAGCAGTAAGATCTCCCCGGAGGCTTTCTCTTCTCTGGGCTGAACAAACCCAGATATTTCTGTTCCTCCTAGTAGGTCCCATCCTCCAGCCACCCAGGCAGCCCTGCAGGAGCCACCTCCACGGGTGAGAGTCAGCCTTCACGGCACATTGTCAGCTCTGTCCGTCCTGCCTACAAACTGATCAGATGGAAAGGTGGTTGAATGCATAAGAAGGAGAGAAATTGGGTGTTTGGCCCTTTACTAATACATCCTGTTCACACAACAAAACTAATGGCTTTGAAATTTTATATCAAACTTGGCATTTATTTTTGGATGAGAATAATAAAAACTTGTTCCCTTGGCTGTTAGGCAAAAGTAAGTGAGATAGCAGCATTCCCTAAACTGACAAAAAAAAAAAAAAAAAAAAAAAAGGTGGGACCAAAATGGAAAAATTGTGCATATTTTTAAGCTTTGCTAAATTCTAAATATTTGTCCATGAATTTTGCTAAACACATGTAAATTAGAGTTGATCTTACAGTCGTACATGAGCTGCAACTAGAGAAAATAAGGCTTGATTTTTTTAACGAGAAAAAAATACGAGCGAAAAACAATATTAAAATAAAGATTTTTATTGTGCTTTATATTACACTTGAAGAGGGCATTTTCGTGTATACAAGGAAGGAAGATTAGTTATAAAACTATTCTTAAAATTGTGCAGACCACATTTAAATTTATAATGTCTCTTGGAATGAAAGTATAAATATTTATGAAATAATGTTACTAATTTCTGTAGAAAATGATATTTTTATTAAAATATTTCTGAGGTAAAATTATTTCCTTGGATAATAGAATCCAGATGATTAAATAAATAATATTCATTTACAATAAACATCTAACATTTAGTTTGCAAATAGTTGTTTCTTCTGCTTTTGATCTTTTATTATCACCTACTCTAATAAGATCTGAGCTGAAAAAGGTAATTTGTAGTATGACAGAGCAGTTCAACTGATGAACTAAGCCCTTAAGTTATATGGAATATTAGACTAATTTTTTCTTTGAATAAATCAAGTTTAATCCCTCAAGGGGACTGGCTTTTCAGACATTCAGTAAAACCAAAGGAAATATCTTCAGAACCTGATTTAGCCTATTAGTCTATTGTTGCTTTCCAGACGTGTTAATTGCCATGGGACCTAAGAAGCGAATGGCACTTATATTGAAACTAATGGCAAATCATTTTTAAAATGTCCTTTTTATGAATTATTTTTGTCTGTGTAATAGGCTATATGCTATGAAAGAAATCTTCAGAGAATTAATAGCAAATATCAGCAATTTACAACTGATTTATTAGTACTTAACGATTATTAGAAGTTAGTTAATAATGTATTAATCCTTGTTCATGGAAGATAATACTGAAGTATGTATAACTGAAAGGTGTTCATATCAACTGATACAGGGAGCTGACATGATAGGAGAGGATAAAATGCAATTTTTTTAGGAGTCTTGCTAGTTCACATATCTGTGATGCATCCGTTATGTATTATTGACAAAGTTAAAAATACGAAGGAGCAGATTTAGACTGTAACCAAAGCTTCCAAAATTTCTGTTTCGGGCATCTCCTCTTCTGTATACAGACTTAAAAATTACACTCTACAGCCAATATTTTGTGAGGGTTTTAAAATTAGAAAAGCATACAAGCTTGTTTACATACACATATATACAAGTTTTTTCCCAGAAGAAAGAGAAAAATAAACAAAAATAGATTATGAAAAAATCTTCCAGTGCTGGAGAAAAAAAAAAAAGTTGACTATTTTATTTTATTTTACCTGGAAGTGTTTGGTTGGTTGGGGTTTTTTTGTTTGGTTTGGATTGGTTTGGGTTTTTGGTTGATTGGTTGGTTTTGTTTTTTTCATTTTCCTAAGATGGAAAAACCTTGTTTCCTATATGAAAAACTTTTAATAGGAATTTTTATCTTTAGCAACTTGAAAAGGAAAAGGTTTCATTTTACAGCCAAATCTAGGAATCTTGGGTAGACCATGAAAAAGAATTACATTCCATTTTTTTTTAAAGAAAACACCCAATATGAGAGACAGGTGTTGGAAGTGAAGATGATGGTTCAGAAGGTGGCACTGTTCCCCCTGTTGAGTTTAGACGCTAGTGTGGTGCACAGGCATAGGGCACAGCTGTCATTTAATGAAGTTTTATGAATTCCTTCCACATCCATTAATGTATATGACAAGGAAATGGAAAAATAAAATGTATGTTAATGCTTTGCTTATTACTTACTGAGTCAAGTAATACTCCATTACCATTCCAGTTATGTCTTTTAGCTGCTTCTCTGTGCTTATGATGTGTAAAATCACCTCTGTTCACATTATGGAAATACAGACTATAGGATTTCATTATGAATAGGGTCAGACATTTGTGATCTGGTCCGTTATGTTCATTCTGCCCACAAATATACACTAAAAAGTAAAGAGAATATCTCCTAATTACCTCTTATCTCACCTCTATAAACTATTTTGCTACTCCTTTCCCTAATAAACAAAAGAAAAATCAGTTTTCAGTAGCTTTCAGAAAGGTAAAATAATCCACTTTCTAGCTGTAATGCATTAACTGAAAAACTGTAAAATAACAGATGTCATTGCAGATTGAATTTATTTTTCCAATATGCTTTTAAATGAATGAATGTGAAACTGTTAATACTTGTTGTATCTCACAAAGTTGGTTATATTTACATGATTTTCATGTCTGTTTTTTAATGTTAGAACTGCAGTCATGTATGTGGGAGGTAACTGATGTTTGGCAGTTTCCCAAAAAAGCCTAGCTGCTATGAGCTTGTCATTTAGGATGACAGCCATCTTTTCTATCCTATTTATTTTGTAATTTCATAAATCAGATTATTTTTTTTCACAGTTAAATACTGAATGCAGTATATCTACTCAGAGCAGAGCTCACTATTTCTACTCACAACAGAGCTTAATAGTCAGATAAATGTTCCAACAATGCTATATGGACAAATGAAGAAGGGTATATTTTTCCCAGAAAAAACAAAAACAAAAAAAAACCCCAAACATTCTTAGTCTCTAAAGGACTCTTGTATTGATGCTGAAGCTGTATAGAAACGTTTTCTTCTTGATACAGAAAAAGAAATACATGCTGGTTCGTTACCTGTAGGCATCTTGAGCATGTGATAAAATGAGATTCACTAATAAACCTACCTGCAGAGGTTATGGGCAGGAAAACTGACATTGTAAAGAGTGATGTCCTATTACTCTGAATATATATCCTTGAAAGTCATGGAGTCAAATATACTTACTTTAATGCCAAAGATTATTTTTTTCCCACTTCTGTGGTATAGTATCAATACAGTTATGGAAGAATGAGCTGGACTGCAACTTTCCTTCTACATCACCCAAACTGTCAGCTTAGCTCTGTCTGCAGAATCCTCATTAGAAAGCAGAGTGGAGGGAACGAACAGCTTGCTTTTTTCAGATTCCAGATGGAGTTTGTAAATCTGACAGGTGGGGAAGAGAAATGAGTGGGAAAGAAAAATTTTCATACTTGTGCAATGACAAAAATCTATCTAGAAAGTCCTGAGAAAATGAATATTGGAGAAACCGGGGTTGTATATTATACCTTTCCTGAACATAACTGCATTTGAGGGGTTAATAATTGAAAAATATTTGTAACTAACACAGAGATAAGCTGCAATTGGGAATATATCAGATGAATAACAGCCGAGATCCTTTTCCGTGAACAGATTACTTTGCATGAGAATTTGTGCTATTAGCTGTATCATTTGAACCTCATTTTCCTGTATCCTCCATGTATGAAATGTTCCTCTGCTATAGAAATATGAATCTTACGGATACAGTTTACTTGCTTGGTTTTAAAATTCAGTCACCTAATGTGTTTTCAGGTATCAAATGGTTCTATACAAGGGCAATATGGAATGCACTTTTTACTTTGTTTCTCTTAATTTTTTCAAGATTTCACGTAAATTTTAATGTGCTGCATTCCTTTTTGCAAGCGTGAGGCTGTGATTTTCCAGATATGGATATTAGACTACACTGCACAGGTGTCTAACTAGGTAGCCCTTTAGCTTCAGGTCAATACTTGTCTGCTTCCTTGCTTCACACCCGACTGTGCCGCTTATCCTGAAATGAACCGGACTTAAATAAATACAGCAGTTAGTCTGTGTGAATCTTACTTTCCATTTTGCACATTTGCAGATAATGGAGGCAATAGAAAGGAAGCCAGGTTGAAAGCTTAAAACGTAAGCTTTAGATGACAAGCCACTCAATTTCTAAATTTCCCAAATGTATTTGAAAAGACAAAGGTAAGGGAAGAGCACGGGAAAAAAAAAATTTGCACATGGATAATGAGATACATAAGACTGAAAACCAAATTTCCTTTAACAGTTTGTGAATAAGTATGTGGATATATCTGATGGCTCTCTGCAAACACAAACTAAGCAGCTATGCAACACTGCTAGCAACAGCAGGTAGAGGTGGGGTATCTGGAGGTAGTCGGGGGTTTGTGGAGCAGTTGTGGAAGTCTGAACTAAAATTTTGCTGCCTGACTGGCCATCATTGTAGGAAGATAAACTAGATTACACAAGTGGTTCCTTCCAGTCCTCTTTGGGAATAACAGAAGTAAAAACCGTGACCATGCTGAAGTATTTCCATTCATTTGAATATGTCTGGATTTAATTTTAATTTACTTCAGTTTAATTTTCTAGGCAGTCTGTTGTGTTCCCATCTCTGAATTTGCTTATATATTTATACAGGCATGTAAGTACTATATACAAAAATGTAATGTATACTATATAGCAATAAACATAATATATGCACAAATATATATACTTCCAACTTACAGTTTATCATGACACAGCCTTTAGCTGGTTTGTAAGCTCCTCCAGAGCACATGTAGTTAAAATAAATGCTAAGTAAAATAAATAGCTTTATGTCGGTGTTTTGAGCTCTCCGGTACTTCATGGCATTTGAAGATTCACAGTGGAAGTATCTCAGAGAAATTGTTTCATATAACTTATGATCCAGACTCTGACCTTCATTAAAAGTGGCATGCAAAAAAATACTTTAATTTGATTGAAAGAAAATGGAATATGAATACCTTGAAATTAAGCAAGTTAATCCCACACAATAATATATATCTTTACAGAATTATTTCAAGATATTAAGAAAGAAAACTTACTTTCTGTTAGAATGCGACTTTTGTATTACACAATTAATATAGAATTTTGAAAAAAAAATCCAATTTCCTTTTCAAACTGTTCATAATTTTCCCAGTTTTGTATACCATTAGTCTTGCAATAATTTATTAGTTTTACATTTCCTTACTGTGAGTTTTCACATTGTGTGTTTCACTTGATTTTTCATGCAGAAGCTGAAAACTGGAATATAAGGAATGTTGGATAGGTTCAGTGTAAAGGTCTGTCTAATCTTTGCAGTGGCTGATAGCACATGCATACAGGGAATAGTACAAGAACCAGGGCATTTATATAATCCTTCCCCTTTCGAATTCTGGCAGATCAGTTAAGCTGGAGGTTTAGAAGCAAAATGTTAGGCTTAATAGCTATCAGTGGAACCATCTTCCAAAAATTACCTTCTCCTATTGTCTTTTAATACATGAAAAAAGATTTGTGTTTATTTTTTACTTATAGTGCTTTACCCTTAAGCCTTTATATTAGGGACTGAATCAAGATGACTGTACATTTTCCTAAAAGAACAGCCCTAGAAGCTGTGAATCCATCAAGCGATGTCAAAGCACCTAGAAAAACTGATACGTAAAAAGCTATTTCTATAGCCCAAAATGGGCTCTTGGCAGGGCTTCAAAATCCAGATATATATTTCTTCTGACCACAGAAAGCCTGCTTCTGGGTCACAGAAGAGCAACTGCTTTCAAGGAATACAAGATTCATGATTTTGCTCTCAGTGGAGTGTAAACTGCTAAAGGCTGCTTGCCCACAGCCTGCACTCAAAAAGAACTCTGGCTTCTTTGTATTCACAGAGGAATACCAAACTCTCAGGTATCCTCTGGGGAAAAATGTATACGCTGGGAAAATAAAGGTCCTGCCTCTGCCGCAGGAAAATATTACACTGATGCTTTTAGAAACTATGGAAGGTTATTTGTGACTTGCTGTGCTGGGTTGTACACCATAAATTCTTCAGGTTTGTGTCACAAACTGTTATTTTTACTTTAGTTGGATATAAAAAGCAGAATACCTCATAAACTAGTATTTCACACCTCGCTGTCTGCACAGTGCACTAAAGGAAAAGGGGTGTATACTAGTTGCCTCAAAGAATTCAAATTTATTTTCCCATTTTGTATCTTTATGCTTTATTCTAAACTCTTTAGGAAACAGCTTATTTATTCTTACAGAGGCTCTAGGCAGAGATTTATTAGCAACATGCCTTTGAATTATTCAGATTAATATAAAACTGAAATGCAAAGTGCCCTTACCAATTATAGAAATTGCAGCCTATATAGCCAGAATAAAGCATTTTTTATAAACTTAAGCTGGAATAGAATGACACTGCATCTGTATCCACAGTGTATATCAGAGGTAGATAGTAAGAACTACCACAGTTTCATTAATTTTGTTTCCAACCAAAACCCCATGTATTCTAAAAATATACGTAAAATATTACTTGGGCAGCCACTAAGAGTGCTTGGCTTCAAATTAGTCATCAAGTACTGAGGGATAATTATAGCACTGTAGCAGAGTGAGTTGAGGAATTGTGGTTCTCGTTGCTGAAGCAGAGACAGTTGCTGTGAACAGGCTCTCCACCTTGCCATTCCATAAACACCCGGCTTGGCAGAGAGGTGAAGAGACTGCTTAGCTTCCTTCTGCAAAACACGTGTCCATGCACTGGTAGTCTGGAGCATTAAGAGAAAAATTGTTTCAGTTAAATCAGTGGTAATTTTGCTGTCTTCTTCAATAGCTATGTCTTACTCTGCCATACTATCAGAGGCTCACAGGTGCTTATTAGTCCGTTTCCCCAGCGTTAGTAGTATCTATCTGACAACAAGACCTGTTTTCTGCAGAAGTATCACCAAAACCTCACGACCTCCTCATGACCTTCCCCTCTCCTTCCATTTCAGTCCCAACTACCCTTACATATGCCTATATGGGAATATTTGGCGTACAAAAACTCCTTAGCCAGTCCCCACAGATGCCTTGATCAACACCATACTTTCTTTCCATCTTTCATCAAAACCTGAACTGTACACAGCAGCAATCTGCTCTACGCAGAGACTGCAGATGTAAATTGTGATCCAAGGCCTCTGATGTTTGATGAAGATGATGTATATGCTAGTGCCAGAACATGCTCTAGAGAACTTGGGTTTGTTTCTCTCTCCTCTTGTCAATCCCACACGGCTTTTCACATCATTCTCCAAATCTCTCTTCTGTTTTTTCCGCTTTCAGAATGGCCAAGACATATCTCCAAATTTGGCAGCGAAATTCCCAAGGAAGAACTCACCTATGTTTTTCTCATAGCACAGTAGCACAGTATGTTGGAGACAGGTTGAGAGTGCTACTTCAGCAATCCCTCTCACGGCTTCTCCACGCTGTTGGCCTTCAGTGGAACTCCTGACATATGGAGAGGGATTTAACATGCAGAAGCACCCCTGGGTAGCATGGAAGTCTGTAAAAATGTAAAACAATTGATAAATTTTCAAGTAGCAAATCATACATGTGATGCCTCAGTCCACCTAAGGAACAGAAGCATGCGAAGCACACGTTGCAGGTACAGACACCGATTTCAGGCACCCATGCTAGTTTCCATCATGGCAAGAGTCAGCAAGGAGCTTGTGCAGAGCTCATCGTTCTCTCTCACTAGGACAGACACAAGAAATTAGCAGATGGTGTTAGACTAAGAAAAGAAGAAACAGACTTTTCCTTTCCTCTTTCCCTTTGCTTACATTTCTTAGCCTTTCCTTCTTCTCTAGAGGAATAGCTAGCATAACCATCCTGTCTCCTTCACAAACCTGCAGTGTGGAGTTCAGCTACCTAAAAGACATCTAAGCTTTCTCACTGGACATAAAAATACACCTCCAAAGCCCCCTGTCATCGTCTAAGGCAATGCAAGGAACGTTTTCAGACTATGACCACATAATGAAATTACTTTTGTGTCAGACACTATAGCATATGAAGACATTTAAAAAAAACCTACTCTGATTTAAAATACTCTTCATTTATCTGAGTATGGAAATTTAGCTTTTTGTTGCGTGACTTAAAAATCATGTGAAATATTCTATTGTTAGACTTGTCTACCACCAAAAATTGAGAGTTTGAGTTCCTGTCCCATCCTGTATTTGCTCATGAAAGCGTATGTTCTTTACCGTAAACACAATGTGTTTTTAAAGCAATTGCATTTTATTTTCAGGCTTCCACATTTCTGAAGCAATGCAAAACTCAAGGTTTAGTCCTCTTGTATGCACATTAACCAAACCATATTTTTAACATTTCAGAAGGAGTTTTCATATACAATGTAATGCCAATAAGCATTTTCTCAACCCAGCCAGCAAAAACTGTGTTCTAATGGAATTAATTATTCCACACATAAGAATCAAATGTGGCATCTTAGTTAGCAGAAGCATAATTGTTTACACATGATTTTGATACAGTGATTAAAATAAAAATCACATTATATAGTATTTATTCTCTCTACACAGTTTTTCTTCCTAGCTGACTTGTCATAACACAAAATGCCAATTCCCAGCTGTTAAAAACATGACTGCTTTGTTTGTATTTTAAGTACTTTTTTTCCGTCTGCAATGACATTACTAAAAACATAATTTTGGGAGTAATTTTAAGTGCTATTCAATTTAATATTTTTCTTTCATGGAATTTTCACTGAAAAATAAGTACCTTGAAACCTTTACAGTCTTCATTCTTGATTTTTTAAATTTTTGTGCACACTACAAAGTGACAGTATATTTTTAAGGAAATATACCTATTGTCCCTTGTTACATATCCTGCCTGCAAAGTCCTGTAAATAAAAAAATACATAAAAATCAGCTCCTCAGCACGGCAGATAGTGACAGTTCTAGCCTGTACAGTTTTAATGTACCAAAAAACTCTTCAGCCCTCCTGGTTTATGTCTTTAAATGGATTAAACTTTTTAATTATAAATATAAATATAAGTACAAATATATAAACATAAACCTTTTAAAATTGTGATAAAAAATGTAAAATTAAAAACCAAGACAAATGAACACACTCTGACATCTAGAATATTATTCTAGGCACTTTTTTTTTCTTATTTCTTCTAGTGATTATCCAAAAGCACTGTCATCAGCATCAGTACCATTTATGTAAAGAATTTAGATAATTATAACTTAAGAGAACATACTTTTCTAATGCTTAATAGCTACTATGTCAGTGCAATGTACAGTCTTAGTTCAACTTGTTTTCAATTTCCAACAATTGTCTTTGTTGATCAGTTGTGGGGTTTGCATACTCTAATTAAAGTCCCAGAGCTGTTAGGACATCTTCTGCTTTTTTTTTAACCAATCCTTATGTCCTGAAAATCTTCTTACTCACCACTGTAATCTGAAAAAACATTAAGTAAAACCTTAAGTTTGATTATAGGACCATAGGAAAATTTAGTGACTTCTCTTAACTAACATCTTGAACATAGAACGCCCAATAAATATTGAGTGGTTTTACTGTTGCTTTGCTTCAGGGTGTCAGGATAAGTAGCTCTTCAAGAGACTTGGAAGAACTATGACAAACACCAGAACATGTTGGTTAAGCCAGTCATTGTCTAAGTTGTTACTTTTTGAGTAAGTGATTCCCTCCCTTCTGGGTGCTGATTGGTGAAGAACCGAGAATTAAGAAGAACTGATACTACAGGCAGCATCATGTACATAACCCAGATAGTACTGGGGGGGGACGGAGAAAATACAAGGGATGACACCTGTTTTACCTGCTGCTCACAAAGATGATGGGCAAGAGCTTTCAAACTGGCGAATGCCACCTCCTCAACTATTTTGTCAGATGATAGTCAACAGTAAGCTCAGTGGCTTCCGAAAATGTCTCTTCAGTAAACTGTGGTTCTCTGAGGTCAGTTGTCTACTTCAGCAGCTAAGGAGTGAACTCAGCACAGATTTACATGCATGAGCATTGACTCATCTGGAAGCTGTCCCTTCGCTGATGGTCGCTCTACAGTGCTCAGCCAGTATGTTCCTCAGTATCCAGACACTATCTGGTATAGGTGCCTGGATGTTTATGAGACAGACATCTGGCAGTCAGATGCACTGGTTCCACTGCCAGCTCTGCTGCCCGCCTTCCACTCAGCGGTTTTTGGACAGCAGAAAAGAGTGCTCACCATTCAGTGACTGCACAGCTCCACTCCCAAAGTCAGGCTGCTGTCAGGTTGCAGACCAGAAAGGCTTCTAAAAAGCACTCTGGAAATAACTGAACTGAAATGGTGTCCAGATAGTGATGTGGTTCTTTATCAAGGGCTTTTTTTCGAGGTTGAGCTCGGAAACAGGAGAGCCTAGGAACCAGCTGCCAAAAGCCTCCTCAATGTGCCATGCAGATAAGCAGAGGAAAAACACCACACAATCTGGAAACAGCAGCCCACATGCCCACAGAGCATGTAGATGTAAATGCCATAGTATGTGCTCTCTTTATTCATACCTGGTCCTATTCAGATTTGCACTACTTAGTGATCTGAGGGCACAGGGATCCCATTTAAATGAATATGAATGCATAGTCTTAGGTACAAACAGAACCTTTTCTCTCCTGAAAGCTTTTCCCTAGTTTAATTTAGCTTCTTGTTATGTTAAATGCTCATTCTAGCTATAATTCCCCAATTCAAAGTTCTCATTATTAACACTTGAGAACAAAATCACAGATTACTATGTATTTTGAAATCAAGTATGTCTGAAAAACATACTGAAATCCATGAAGTTTTTTAATTTACTTCATCTAAACTGCCTTCACCTCTGAAAGGACATAGTGTGGTTATCTGTATATCATAGTACGTATTATTGCAGTCCACTCTTTATTATCTTGGGGAGAAGCCTTTGCCATCATAAGTACTTGCATCTTCACTGTTGCACAGAAGAATATGAAAGACATCCAGATAAAAGATGACAGCTGAAAAGAAAAAACGTCTTTTGGATTTGGTCTACAGGCTGTAAGCAGTAGGGGAGTTTGTTTTATTTAATCCTGTGTATGTACGAAAAACTTCAGCTGAACAAAAACACACTTTTCAAGTATTAGAAATATTTTTTTGCTGGTACATAAGACAAACATTTACTTTATTGAAATGAAAACTAATAGAAAACTTTGGGAAGATAACAAAATGAAAAGAGAAGTAACCTCATTGAAACTAGCCAGCTACAAGAACACAGCGAAGTCAAAGTGCACATTTCAGAGCGGGGCCAGCACACCTTGCAGAATATCTATCATTAACATCAATCATGCAATGGAAAAACACAAGTTAGCTGCAGTAAAATTCTCACTCATAGAACACTAACTTTTAAAACTAGCATTTGGATATTAACAAGTGCATCTCATTTCATGATTTTCTCTTCCTCAATTGTCCTTTTTATTTTAGGAATTTTTGGCCTGACTACTTTGCTCTACTTCCCCTTACAGGGAATCAGGTCTTAAAAGACAGAATTTGCATAGCATGGATATTTTCTTTCTTTTTGTTCTAATAATAATAATAATAAAAAAAACCCAACACAAAACACAACAAAACCAAACCAAAACAAAACAAAAAACACAAAAAAAACCTTAAGGCATATAAAAAAACCCCCACAAATAATAATAAAAAAACACCTTTGAACACAAAATTGAGCAAATACAACAAATATCCAAAACTTTTTCACTTAGGCAAGATAGTATCAATGAAAACTGATTTTAGTACTGCTCATCTAGACACTAAAGTGCTTACAAAGGAGAGAATTTATCCTAACTGTTTGCCAAAGATATGCAGGTTAAAAATAGCATGGTAATGAAACAAAACACATGATGACAGTCTGCCAGATGACAGCTAAATAGCATAGAAATGGAATAGAAATTAATTATATGTACAATATCTTCTTCTTATATGCTCTCATTTTCTACACAAATTTTCTCAGTTATTCTACAACATAGCATAAGACTCAAAATGAAAATAGTTAACAGAATGTACTGTTAACTTCAAGTTGGAGATACGCTACCACATCTGACATTGGTGTTTCAGCAGTTGAGAGTGGTTGTTTTGTTGGAAACAAATTCTGAATTTTATTCGTTAACTGTATTCATCACAATTTCTCTTCAACAGATTAACAACAAAAGGCAACTCTAATATTTTGTGTATCATTAGTTTAAATATGTCACAAGAAACACTTCTATTAACAGTACTGAATGTACTTTGAGAACTGAATTTATTCAGGAGGTTGGTTGGTTTTCATATTTAGGTATCTTTTCTCTTTCATAGAGAATGTTTTACTATGATTTTTCTCTTAGTTTGCAGAAAGTAAAATATATCTAAAAGAAAGCAATCTATAATCCATTTTTAAAATTTTAGATCGTTATCAGAAGTGTTAATAATAAAGCTTAATGAAGACAAAGCTTAAGTTGCAGAGAAGGTCTGCCCAATTTATCTTACGAAATGTTTATAATGTACAGCAATAATGACATGAAAGGAAGGTAGTTTGATTATTGTTACAATTATTTGGAGAATGAAAGCTTTTCAGAATGAACTGCACTTTAAAACTCTGGATAGTCAGAAGAGCAAACTTCAAATACTTAGAAAGTTTATAAGTTAACAGTACTGGCCATACACAGGTGTGTAGTGAAATTCATTTTCTAATATGAAGCAAAAGTACTCATTCTTTTTTAAATCCTCAAGATTATTAATTTTTAAAGCAACTTTCCATTACATATTCTCAAATCCTTCAAATGCTGCACTGTAAATATGTTAACTTCCCTCACCCCAAAATTATTGTGTCTCTGTATATTGACTACAGCTATTGAATGAGCATTTTTAAAGAAACCTGAGGGCACTATCAATTGTATTATTTGGTAAGTGATTTCAGGTTAAAAAACACAGTATTGATTAGACTCCAGTTTTGAAAGAAATAAACAAACTGAACATCTGCTGCTTTATCTGTGCATATATATGTGTGTGTGTGTGGATGGATGGATGGATGGATGGATGGATGGATAGATAGATAGATAGATAGATAGATAGATAGATAGACAGACAGACAGACAGACAGACAGATAGATGGATGGATACATAGCTGCTCATTTTGACAAACATGGTTTGACTAGCTCCCTCAGGGAATGGAGCCATTAACCAGCTAATCATGAATGCAAAATTGTCCATTGGACATTTAATTCTTTGTCAGAATGCACAAAATGATTTCACATAGCTGATTTTTGAAATTATTGGAGAGGTTGGACCCTATGTTATGTATGGGTTGAAAACTGATTTTCTTAAATATAAAATGAAACTCAAAAGTTATTATGTACACATGCTTGCTCCTGTTCCTTTGCTGTATGCAGTGAGAGCCTTCGAAAGTTTGAGATGTCTGCTGTGCTGGAGCTGACTGAACTCCAAGGCTCTTCTCTGTAAGTGAGGATTGTAAGCCTTGTTTCTCCTGACAGTCTTGGTGGGCAACAGAGAGCCCATGCCATGAGTAAGTACACAGCTTTGTATTATTTAGACCTCACTGCACAAGGCTATTTCACCTGCAGAAATTCTCGGGGTGCTTGTGCTGAGTCTTTGAGAATTAGGATTGTTTCAGTAAAGTGGTAATGTTAAACAGTATCTCCACAGAAACACACATATCTATCTATATGCATATGTAGGATATAGATACAGATACACATAAAAACATTAAAAAAACCCATGTTCATTAAATAGCCTAAGAATTTCTTTCTTAAGATCACAAATTTGATTCTTTCTGCCTCTGAAGACAAGATTTAATCCATTGTCATTGATGTGGGTAATGTATCCTCCAGCATTCAGGGTGTAACTGACTCTTACCTAATAATCCTTACCATTCTAAAAACTCCCGCATGCTTCCATATGCATATGTTCCTATCCAAACCACCTGTCCATACTAATTGTGTCTAATATAATTCCAGTACAACCTCTAGCATTGGCCATCAGTGAACCTCTTTCAGTGTTAAATCCCTAACAGAGCCTGTGGCTGACTTTACCGGAAGCAGACTCAAATCTAGCCCTGAATTTAACACTATTTCACATATTAAGTCTTTGATACAGAGAACTTGGAAACCGTTTTCAATTTAATGTGCTCTCACAAAAGGCAGACAGATGGTCAGTGGTAGAAAAATAAAGACAAAAACCCACAGGAAATCTATTTTAATATTATTATAGATTCATGTTAGAAAAAACTGTATTAAAACCATTCAAGGAGCAGTGGTGCACAATTATTTCTGGGACAGGTTTTCATATCTGCCTTGTGTCTTTTTCAAGACTGGTTGCAGAAACAAAGGTAAACATAAACGTTAGAACAACATATCTGAGTTCCAAAGAAAAAAGTCTGGCAAAATCTTGAAGCTTCTCTATGATTTATGTTCCTCCAATTTTTGATTGATGCTGAATCAACTGCTAAGCAGATATGGATTTTCTGATTTTTATGGTTTTATTTGATGATTCTTATTTAAAAAAAAAAAAGAAAAAGACATAAGTGGCAATGTTGGTGGTTTTAGAGTTCAGTGTGCATTTCGAAAGCATGTCTTATCATGTCCTGGTTATGATGAGTTTTTATAAGCAGAGGTTTCACCTTTTTTTTTTTTTACAATAAAATGCTTCCTTGCCATTTTTCTTACTCCTTATTTCCACTTTGAATATTCAGCAATACACAAAGTAGTTAGAAAAGACAGTACAGTAGCAGTTCCTGGAAGAATTTTATATGGCAGGTTACAAGAAACATTCTCTGTCCTACCAGATATCTGATCACCACAAGGCCAGAGGAGAGTTTCACAATGCTTGCTGCAGTCCTGGTCCACTGCCTCATGCACCCCCCAGTGCAATGTCTGGATAAAACCTCCTTCCAGTTCTTCATCTAACTCAGTCATGGAATCACAGGAAAATTTAATAAGGTTGGGACATTTAGAGGTCATTTTGTCCCAGCTCAAGGCAGAAGACAGATTTGGCCTTCCTAGTAATGGCTACTCCGCTGCCCCTCAGAGCAACCTCTCCCTGTGTATTATCAATCTCATCACCAAGAATTTCTTTCCAGTTGTATCTGGAACATATGTTATCCAGAGCTCCACTTACATCAGCAAGACTGTTATTCTTGCAACTTTAGGAAGTACAAGGTCCTGTCCTATTTCTGAGCCAGTCAGACATGAAGTACGTGATGCTTTCTTCTCAGTTACAATGAGTTATAAAATATGGATTCCGTTGCATTGCCAATTTGCTGCAAGGATTTCTGTTCCTAGCCTTGACTCACTCATAGGTTTACACTTTTCTTCAAACTGAATGTAATACTCTGGCTAACAATTTTTTTCAGAAAATTGGAATTTATGGTATGTACATGTGCATGTGCTTGCACGTCTGTGATTAGTTATGGATCCAGACAACTGCACACACAAGTGAAAGCATTCAGCTATCTTTCAATCAACGGAAAGGCAAGGTAGTTTGACCTTAATTTTGCATTTGCGTATGCAAAAATAGAAGTCAGATTGAGGAGCTTTTGAAAACTTTGCATCTTCATAAACAACTGCGAAGCCAACATCATAATAATGATAAAAATAGTACAGTTTTCAAAAATCTATTTTCAGTGCCTCCTTCCATACACTTATCTTCAGTTTTCTATCTATATGGTCTTTAAACATCCTCCTCCTCATTATTATCAAGCTGTTTCAAATACAACATTTAACTTGAGCAAAATACATTTTGTGTACATTTTCTATTTCAACTATAAAACCACACAATCGTTAAAGCCTTAAACAAAATTAGGTTCCATAATCACTGCAATACTAAAAAATAAGCTGAATGGTTTTCTGGGAGAACAAAACTTTTCCCCAAACAATCAGATTTTTCTTTTTTGTTCGTTCACAGCTGCAAGATGAATTGAAAAAGAAACTTGTTTCTAAGGGAGGAACATATGTGTATTAGCTAATCTGGGACATGATTTAGGAAAGAATACTATAGAGCCGATAAAACGTTACACAAGTGCTTTGTACAGCCATCACAGTAAATTATCCACTGCTGTCTGCTTTTGCTCCACTTTACCATGAAGGGCATTTTCCAAATAATTGCTATGAACTTTGTGAGTACTCTTGACTCCAAAGCAAAAAAATCCCCAATTGTAAAAATTTTTAAGTTAACTGTTATGAAAGCATCTTTCTAATCTTTCTAAAATCCTTGAATTTCATACTCAGCCCCAAGATCTTTCACACCAGTCTCCACATGGCTACGATACTAACCATTTAGTGATGATAAACAGAAAGGCATGCCGCGCAAATGATATATAATTTTATGTTGCATTCCCCACACCATATTACGAATCACACTAGAATTTTTGTGGTCAAGTCATATGCTTTGTTAGGCCAGGCAGCATGTGATGTCACTCCCCTGGTAATCATAAACATTATACGGAGATTTTATCTGCTGTTCAAGAGAAGCCTGTAATTAGTGACTAAGCCAACCAGATCTAATAAAATGCTAGGGTCTTCCAAGTCCTATAAGCAAGCACTAATCAAACCCCTTTAAAGCTCCCACTGCTGCCTAACCCACAGTATGTATTTTTGGAAAAATGCACAGCTTCAAAAAATTTAGGAAAATGTCACGAACATTTCCAAGACACTTGAGGTTCACTTGTGCTCCCCACTGCCTTGCTGTGTGTCTGAAAGCTTTCTGAGATATCACCAGTCATGGACGAAAATTCTTCTGCTATTTTTAAAGTGGTCCATGTTCTGTGACAACAAGCTCCAATAACCTCATTTTAGGAAGCTGTACATTTCTGATGTATCCTGGTAATTTGGAATTTAGGCTTTCCACACACAGACGTATACATATGTTTTATATTAATTATAATTAAGGGCTATTTCTTTTGGACAGGGTTCATACTTCATTAAACATTTTAATTTTCAATTGGAGATGAGGCTTAGAAGAGATCTGAGTTTGCAGTTAGGGATATTACTTTTAATGTAAAAAGGAAGTTAATAAATAGCAGAAGATACCAGTGAAGAAACAGAGTGAATAGAAAAAAAGATGATGAAATATTATTCTCCTTTTTGTAGTGCTTCATTTAGTTTGTCTTAATGAAAGATGAAACAATTTTCTAGAATAGCATCCTCCATATACTGGACTTTTATTGATATTTTGAAGTAATGAAATTTCCTGCTCTTGTTTTATGGCTCTGTCAGATGACAGTCCCGTGATGAAATACTTGCTTTGCTTTACACGTCCTATGGATTCTGCGGTGGAATATCCCGTATCCAGGCTGTTTTCTATAAAGCATTGCTTGTTCAGTCTGATTTGCTTCCCAGACTCAATCCTTTGGGTTGTTCTTTCAGCCTCCTAGAAGGAATACTTTCAAGAAGGTATTTGGAGGGTTCTTCATTATGCAGGAGAGTCCAAAAGAGTAGAGAGACGGAATGCCACCTTTGCTACCTGCCAATACTTCCTGCTGCTGGAAGAGGTGCAACCTTCCTGAATGCTCCACTCTGGGGGTGGGAGCAATTTGTTAAATGACCTTATTATCATCCAGAGGTCTGTATCTATTAATATAGTTTTATCAACCTCCCAGTGCAGAGATGCATACTGCTTTTCTTGCAAATATTAGCAAATCTTATTAATTCTGTGGTTCAGATTGTTCCAGTTTTCTTTTTGTTAAGCAACACCTGGTAATTCTGAGTACTTCCAGAAGAACATACGACTCAGCAAGGGTTACAGGAAGTATACTTTTATGTTAAAAACTTATTTGTACCTTTTAAAAAATAAATTTTCTTACTTATGGATGCATTCTTTCTTCATTACAAAAAGCAATACTGCTTATTTCATTCAGAAGCAAGAAGAGAAACAGTTATGATCCTTCAAACAGCCCATTGGGGATATGCTGTAGTTTTGCAGTATACATGCCGTTCGTCACAGATGACTAGTTTCTACTTTTACCTATGTCACACCAGGTTCTGCCCCTCCTGCTGTCAGCTCTCCACGGACCCCACCTCTTGACTCCTGGAGGCTGGCTGCCGTCCCACTAGGCAACAGGAACATCGGCTGCTCTAGAGCCTGTCGCTGTCACCCATCGAGTCCCCTGACTCACCCCATTACTTTTAATCACAGGCTTGGATTTGCCACATGGGCTTTTCTGATCCAAGGGCTAGGACAATTAGCAAGAGGAGCACCGTATGCAGGTGACGGCAGAACACAGTTCTGCCTCCCAGAGCCCTGCAGCCTGAGAAATCCAAAAGTCCAGGACACAGCTCTCCCCTCCCTCCATATAGCTAATCAATACATTATATCATGCACTTTCTTATCGATTATCTCCGTCTTGTATCTGTCAAGCATTTAAATTGGTTAATGAGTTTAGGTATGCACTAAGCATTAACAACACTTGTCAGCAGCAGCCTTGTGCATTCAGTTTCTGCTACCTATCTTTAAATGTTATGTTTGAACACTAATTTCCCATATAATAAATACTTCAGATGTCCTGCATAGTCCTGTTCGTGCTGTGATGGACTACAGACATCCCGCTCATTAGTCTTTATCTAGCTGTTTATCAGGGACGTCCCTAGCCAGTCTGGTGGTTCAATGGCATAGCTGTAATAGATTGTGATATGATTCTATGATTTCCTCCTCTCCAGGCCTGCATGGCATTTTTTAGCCTAAATTCTGAGGTCATACTCCTTGGATGCAGTTTATTATCATAGAATCATCATATGAATCACAGAGTGGTTTGAGTTGGAAGGGACATTAAAGATCATCTAGTCCCAACCCCCCTGCCATGGGCAGGGACGTCCTCCACTAGACCAGGTTGCCCAAAGCCTCATCCAACCTGGCCTTGAACACTGCCAGGGATGGGGCCTCCACGGCTTCTCTGGGCAACCTGTTCCAGTGCCTCACCGCCCTCACAGGGAAGAATTTCTTCCTAATGTCTAATCTGAGTCTACAGTCTTTCAGCTTAAGGCCATTACCCCTTGTCCTATTACTACATGCCTTCGTCAAAAATTCCTCTTCAGCTTTCTTGTAGGCCCCCTTCCTGCTATAAGGTCTCCATGGAGCCTTCTCTTCTCCAGGCTAAACAAGCCCAACTCTTTCAGCTTGTCCTCATAGGAGAGGTGCTCCAGCCCTCTGATCAGCTTTGTGGCCCTCCTCTGGACTTGCTCCAGCAGCTCCATGTCTTTCCTGTACTGGGGATTCCAGAGCTGGACGCAGTACTCCCGGTGGGGTCTCACAAGAGCAGAGTAGAGGGGGAGAATCCCTTCCCTCTGCCTGCTGGCCGTCCTTCTTTTGATGCAGCCCAGGACACTGTTGGCTTTCTGGGCTTCAAGCACATATTGCTGGGTCATTGTTGAGCTTCCTGTCCATGAACACCCCCAAGTCCTTCTCCTCAGGGGTGCTGAAATGTAATTTTAAGTATCTTGCACACAAGCCGTTTCCAGTCTTGTGCTCCTGGAGTAAAAGGCTAAGTTTTGCTTTTGAGTACTCTCTATTTTATCTCTGTTCTGATGGAACTGATGGAAAATGAACCTTTCCAAATCTGGACCTCTCTCCTGACCCCACAGGATTACAGAAAATACAGGCAAGCTCAGAGTTTCTTTCTTGGCTTTCAGAGTTGTGCTTTGGTAGAATTAGTTAAAATGGTTTAAGATGGTATTGTTTCCTAGGTTTAAGCTCTGCCTCCTGTCCAGAGATTGCTGCAAGGAATGTTTAGGTTAGAGGTGGGGTTAGTGTGTACTGAGATAACAGACTATGAATTGGGGTAGGAGAGACACAAGCATATGTCCTGCTCTACTATAAAGACGGTAAGCTGGAAATTATGTGGGCATTAATCTCTCAAATGTATTCATTTAAATCCACCAGATATTATTTGTCAGAACTCTTGGGAACTCAAATAATTTTACCTGGTTGACTGACAGATGTTTTTTGAGTTGTTTAGGGCTACTTACACGTGTAAACCCACTTGCTTGCCTCGACCTCTTTGGCATGAAGGCTGAAGTTTGCTGGATGGTTTTGGTGTGCTAAATCTGTCTAACAAATAGATTTATTCAGTCATAGGAGGAGAACAATGGCTGAGCACGAGCATGCCACTCAGTCTGACAAGCCCAAGGACGATGAAGAAGACCTTCTACAACAACAGTACAAGTCGTTGTAAATGACAGGCTTAAATAAAAATAAAATAAATAAAAATAAAATAAAAATAGGCTTAAAGAAAAACCAAAGTCCATCAACATAATTCAGCCTTTCTAGGAGCAACAATCAACATAAAATTAAATACAATTGGTTTAAAAGATGCAAAAATGAGACATGTTTGAAAGGTTTAAGTAGATGCAAAAATAAAACTGGACTTCAAGTTGTACTCTTATCTGAAATATATTGCTGCAGAGAACCAAGGCGGGGGGTGGGAAGAGAAAAAAAAGCAAACAAACAAGGAAACCTCACCAAAGTACACTAGAGCTAAAAGAAGGAAAAGGGATAAAAGGCTGAAGCACTGAAAAGTGTCTTTTTTAGTGATTCCAAATGCATATTCAGTTTTTTTTCTTCTAGGTTTCTGGAATCAGGTAATTAAATGACCATCTCAGCTTCAGCGTTACTAGTCTGTATGGTTGCAGAGAAGTTAGAAAATGACATTTTAAAAGACATGGTATTTAGATAGTATATAAAAATGGTTGACATATCTGGATATTCATCTTTCCAAAAAAGGTAGCGATGAACTCTTTGAAGGTCTCAGTGCTGATTCCCGACTATTACACGAAAATGTAACCTTGTTTCCAACTTTGCCTTTCAGAACTGCGGCCTGTGTTCCCTGCTTTCTTCTCATGGCTGTGCACCAGGCCAGAAGTCCACAGATGTTGGAGACATTGAACTCCATTGGCAACCAGACTCACACAAAAAAGGGATCTGTCCTTTGGAAATGTGTTTTTAGTGTACAGGGGAAACTGAAGGCCACTGGGCGTTCAACTTCTTTATATGTAAGATGGGGAGGCAGCAAGGCATTTGCAGGAGGCTGTTGCCTACAACAAAAGTAGATTGGCCTTTTTCCATGACACCCATACAAAATTTATTGAAATTAATAGGAGTCATTGAATGGATTTCAGAGCATTTTTAAGAGACATCTAAAGGCGCAGCAATACAACTGGGTGTAACGGACTGAAAAACTGAGACAGTAGTGAATAACTGCCACAACCACTGGATTAAGTGATGGGATCAAAATACACACACGGGGCAACCAACCAACTTACATTTTCATTAATGACGGAAATCGTACTTAACACAATTCACCTTGTCAATCACAAAACCCCGCAGTGGTATACATTAAACATTGTAAAATAAAGTACACAAATACTTTGCTGTGTTAGGAATGTTTATTTTCGCACTAACCAGCCTGTCGTTTCCAGGCACTGCATTCCCAGTACGGCCACAGCGAACACGCGCAATTCTCGCAGTGCGGCCAGGCGCCGGACATCTCGCTAACATCCCAAGTAGACAGCGCAGTACCAGAATTTGTTTCCAGCCATCCCCTGTGAGTGTGGATTAACTGCCCTCCGCTATGACTTGTCCGAAGCCCGATGCCGGAGCAGCCCGGAGCCCACCGCGGGCTCCAGCAGCCGCTCCCACGCCTGCCGGACCGGCGCTCCCGGGCCGTGCTGTCGCGCCCCTGAGGCGAGTCACACCCGGCTCCCACACTGCTGGCTTTCGGTGACAAGGTGTGAACGTCTTCGCGCGCTGCGAAACTCGTGAGAGAGCTAAAAGGACGCTTTATCAACTGATTTTGGAGGTTTGTACCTCTGAGCTCGTTTAACCCAGGCGCCTTCGCCCGCCCAGCGCCCGCTCCAGCGCCGCGGGGGACTCGAGTCCCCCGAGTGCGCGCACGCGGTCCGCTCCCGCGGTCCGCTCCCTCGGTGCGGCGCTGCCGCCGCC
>VWZZ01006837.1:462503-495224 GCA_013399095.1 Psophia crepitans
AATAAAATTTTACAGTTTCTTGCCCCTAGGAAGAATGATCCCCTCTGGGGCTGATGGTAGTCTGCCTGATAGACTACTTGAAAAAGGCCTCTCTCAGTGAAACGTTTCAGGGCCTTTCTGCCTGGGGGAATGCAGTTACGGTGTAGTCATGCCACACTAATTTCCCTTGTGCATACCTTTGATTTTCTTTAAGAATATGCCTTAAAAGTTGAATGGCACTGCCCAATCACCATTTCGTGATAGCTTCCCCAGAGGAAGGAATTTCCAGGTGGAAAAAAGTCTGTGAATAACTGTGCTGTGGAAAGTAAGGAGTGTTTTACCCCTGAGTAAGAGTGCTTGCTGTGAGGAATGATGTTTCTTTAACTTGCATGTTGACTTTGCATCTCCATTTCATTTATCTTCATGTTTCTGAGTGTCCCTTAGACGTGGTTGGGATCTGAACATCTAGAGTCACAGAAGTGTGACAGTAACACAATAATGTGTGCTGTAGGAGGCCCAAAAAGAAATATTTTGGTTTGGTTTGTTTTCTTCCAGGTGTATGTTCAGATCACCTCTTGTGTGCATGTGTTATTTTTTTGACAGTGAGGATAATATGAAAATAAGCTATTTATAAAATACTCAGTACGAAGGGGTTTGGGTTTTTTTTCCCCTCCTAGTTGAACATTTTTTTCATTATGCTACTTCAGGCTACTTATACTGGAAGTTCACTTCTTAAATAAGATGGATGAATTAATCAATATGTAGTTATTGTGTTTCTACTGATGTTAGTAGGTTTAAGCGTACATTTTAGAGAACTTAATACTTTTTAAAAATGCAGTTTTTAAAACTATGGGAGAAGATGACTTCTGTTTTATTGTGCATAAAATACTGTGAAATGCTGACTGGAAAATAGTAGCTGTTGGTCTGTTTTGGGGGGGAGATATGCTGTCTAAGTAAGAGTGCGTTTTGTTCTTTCTCTTCTCGTTTATTTCTTTGTAACTTAAATGTTCCTTTCCCGGGTGCAGCTGGTAAGTTAACATTGCCAAGGTTGTACAAAAGTGTTTTAATCACAGTTTTGGAATCCTGTGTTTGGATAACATGATGGGAAGACAAATTGATTCCCCCTGTTTTTAACCAAACAGGAATGCTGTAGCTAATGTG
The DNA here is from genome assembly GCA_013399095.1 of Psophia crepitans. Classification (NCBI taxonomy): domain Eukaryota; kingdom Metazoa; phylum Chordata; class Aves; order Gruiformes; family Psophiidae; genus Psophia; species Psophia crepitans. Next base: position 463,644 of record VWZZ01006837.1, read on the forward strand.
TGTACAGAGACAAATCAAGCCCTTCAAGAGAATGCTTAATTTGCTTAGTCCTTGATTGGCAGTCTCTAGTGATGTCGAGGATTTGAAAAATGGATGAACTAAAAAGCCTTGGCATTAATTTGTATTGTTGCCAGATATGCCAGTGAATTCATTAATACACTTTTGCATATGACTGCAGCAAGCAGTGCTGTGTTAACTGTATAGAGGCGTGTTTAAATTAAGGATTTAGGCTTTTGGTTTGACTTTTCTTGTTCTGAGTCAGGACACACAAACTAGGGTAATAAACATTAGCACAAACTTGTGTTGATAAACATCACCTGATTGTTTCTGGTTGCTTCTTGTGTAGCATTCCTTGGTTATACAATTTTTTAATAAGGAACAACTAAACCTGGGGGTTTTTTTTGTATCCCAGACAAATTTTTTAGACTTTGAGAAAAGGAGAACAAAATAGTAACAGCAATTCAAAACAAGAAATATGTTAACAAGAGAAGGGACTTCTGGTTTTCCTGCCCAAATGATATAATTGAACATTCAGACTGTGATGTGAAAGGGCGAACTCTGGTTTTAGGGGAGCGGAGCAGGGAAGGACGCTGCCTCTTACTGCTGCCTTTTTTTTTTTTTCCCCCCCTCCTCTGAGTAAGCTGCTATCACAGAAATGAGTGATGGTTTCTCAGGAAGCAAATGCATTTCTAAGGCTATATATAGCAGAAATAAACTCGTGAAATATACTGAGTGGGTAACTGAGGGGAGAAAAGAGACCAGACTGCTTTACAAAATCGTTTTATTCAAATTCTTTCAAAACTGCCAATACCTTCCTTCCATCCTGAAAAATCTTTTTTTGGTAGTCCTTTTTTATTTTTCCAGCATGCATTTTTCTGGAGGCCCATTTGACTTTTGGCATGTGTCACTTACTGTGGCACTCTAGATCTCATAGCTGAACATTAAGGTGTGGGTTTTTTCCATCTTAAGCTTAGGCAGATACCCTCTTCTCCTGAGGACTTTGACACAGACGATGCTGTGGTGCTTCTCTGTCGTAAGTATAAAAGATACTAATTCCTTTGAAAATGGGATTGCATGACTGTGGGTCAGCTCAATAGTATTATGTGTTCCTACTTTCCTGTTGATAATTTTTTTTTTTTTTTGGCAGATAGTATTGGGAAAGTATTTCTGGCTGTGCTGGAGCGCTGCAGGTCTGGGAGCAGTCCGGACCGTAATGTTCCTGGAAGAGTGGGCTGTGTTCTTTACAAGATAGCGCTTACATTGGATTGCTGATGCTTGGAAGGCCCGGGTTTATATGAGCGTGTGTATTTAATGTTGTGAGCTTCTGACTTCTGTGTGTAGATCACAGTTAGCGGTAATGCAACGACAGTAGCCCCAAGACAGAAAATCTAGATGTTTCTGATCTGTAGCATTTTGATTTCCTTAATAAAACAGAAGCATTATGAGCGTTTACGATTGCTTAGCTGTGCAGAATTCTTACCAATGGTTACGGACATGAGTTATTTAAGTTTTAATGTTGTGAGCTGATATGGGTTAAAATCCAGTAGTGAAAGCTAAACTTACTCTTTCTTGCCCTTTACATGAGAGCAGTGCCAGCTCCAAGAGTCTCTTTACCCTCCTGTCCCTCCCCCTTGACTATAACGTGTGGCAAACTTCAGATACTTTCCATTCACTTTCTTTTCTTGGAGATTGCGTGTGGCTTTTAGATCTGTGAAGTTTCTAAGTAGCATAAAACTAAGGTGGTGTAATTGCAGCTGTATGTGTTAATAACAGGGGAAAACCCCAAATGATAGATATCTGTATGAACAAACACTTTAAATGGGGAAACTTTGCAGAACAGGTTTCTGGGTAGGTTAAGTTTGTCTTATTTCTGTGTAAAACAGTTCAGTTAAACCTGTACCAGTAGTAAATAATAAACTTGTTTTGAGTTAGATTTCAGTAGAAGTTAGCTTATTCCTACTCCAGTTAAACCGAACCCAAATAAACCTGGTTAAATCATGAATAAAATTGTGCTACTGTGGAAAGAATTCCTTTTGCTTGAAGCATCACCGTAAAGTAAAATCAGTAATGTAACTTCTATAAAATTTGGTGCTTGACTGCAATTCATCTGCAAAAAAGATCTTATAAATACTTATCTCTTCTTGGTAACTATGCTGGCCAACAAGTGTGTTATTTATGCTTTTTGATTTTGGGTCTCCTTTTCATAGGCAATTCTGTGGTATGCATGAAGGCTGTTGTCGAATACACTATTTTGTCTCTTGCAATTACTTGCTCATAGAACCAAAACTGTAATTCCCTAAGTTTGCTTACAGGTGGGGTTTTTTCATGTTTGTTGAAGTGCAAAATTGGAAAGTGTTTCAGTTCCATTTTTACCGTTCCATTTGCTGTATTTTGGAGGAGGGGAAGAGTAAACACTTGGCCATATGCAATCCATGCTTGGAAACTCCCTCTTGGCAGTCAATGGAAATTCTAGGATGTTTCCAAGCTTCCTCTTGAATTGTTTGCCTTTGCAGGCCATTATCTGAGCATGTCAACTTTCTCTCTTCACTTAGAGACACAATGTTCAGGTCATCATCATTAGTCATACATAGAAAGAAAGGATACGATCAATTATTGACAGATTAGTGTTACTCTGTTAGAGTGAGTTCCTGTTAGCTCATTTATTTTCTTATGTTTGTATGGCAGGTTCCTGACACTGTAATAAAAAGTGTCCAAATGTTCTCATATGCCCAGAGGTTAGTGACTAGTTTGTTGGCACCTTTGTGACTTTGGTATCAACACTTCAATTAGTTTTGTGGAGTGGCAATTTGTTCTACTGTTGGCTAGTAAACAGCTCTACCCTCTTAACAGCATTCACTTTGCTGTTCTGTAGGACTCTGTGTTGGGTCATTAGCTTTTCAGGCAGCACGCACTGGAGGAGGGATGGATGCTCAGAGGAGATGAGCTCCACTTGTGCCTGGAAATGCAAAGGGACTTCTTACTGGCTTCCTGATGGCCATCAATTCCTTGCCAATGTGCAGCTACTGCAGTTGCTTTGTACCTGTGGCCTTTGCCACTTTCCTTCACAGGATGCAAGTTACAAGAAGAGAAGCAAAAAAAGTGTCTGGTGTGACTGTGCATCTTTCCGTTGGGAAAGACCAGCAGAAGAATTTGCGTTCAGATGCCCTTAGTCCCTTAGAGACAGGTTTAGAGGTAGGTGTTGAAATTCAGAATTCACAACGCAATTTTGCCATTTTAAAATCTATATCTACACAAAAGTGATTGCATGAAGAAAACAATCTGACTTAAAAATATAAAGAAACCCAGATTGCAGAACAGCTGAGGTTTTTCTTCAGCTTTTTTGCAGAGCTATCATACCTGTCTCTTTAGAAGAAAAATTATGTTAAGATTAGCTTTTTGTTTGTTTTGGAAAATGTAGAAAGGAAATTGTTGCTTGTAAATTAAATGTTCACTAGTTAAGGCAGAATATCTAATTTAGGAGGTTTTGTTTTGGTCTTTTCCTTTTGTTTGGTAAGCAGATACTTGAATGAGGTCAGGGAGGCATTCACATTTCTAGCCCTGAAATGTTTCTAACTTATGTCGTAATCTTAAATTGGAACCTTTCAGTGTTCCATAAGCATCTGTCGGAAATGTTGATGTTCCTTCCTGTTTCTCTGTGGTTTCTGACCTTCCTGCTTTGCTCTCCTGTTGTTAGCAGGTTGCATTAACAGTCCATACTGTATTAGAAATGGTGGAAGGATGGTTCCATTTCTAGGTAGAAGGAATAGAGATCTTAGTCACTAGATCTGAAAAATTTTAAATTCTGCCCAGTTATTTATTTTTGTCTTGATCAGTACAGAAGTTCAATTTCAGTATAGAAGTACTTTCACTATATTGTTTGGGAAAGGATTATTCTTGACTGGTTTTAATAAAACTCCAACTTAAATGGACAACTGACATGATTTCAATTCTCTTAAATTGTGAAAAGATCATTTTTTCTGTAGTCCGTATGCATTTGCATCTGTTCAGAAGTGACTGTCAGAGGAGCAAAGACTGATTCACCAGCATATGAGATGCTAGGTATTTCCTACATTGCTGATAATGTAGTAAGATCTGTATTTGAAGAATGCAACCAAGACAAATATTTACATGTTTTTACTAGTTTTTTTTTCTGCATGACAAACTAGTTTGACTATATTATGTTAACAGACTGAGGTTGCTTTAAGATAGGGTATTCCGATCACTTTCAACTTACCAGGGCCTGAAATATGCATACAGAAATCTATGATTGTAAGTGTGGGTTTTGAAGACTCTGACTTAATTTAACACCTATAGAAATTAAAGAAGGTGATGTAGTTGACTTCCCTGGCAGCTGAGCAGAGCAGCTAGGCACGCTTTGTCCCATGGACTTGCTTTACTTTTCTATCTTCTATATACTTAGTAGGTTTCAGACATTCCTTAAATATGTAACTATGGGACTAGGTGACTGTTTCTCAGATGTTAAGTATATAATCTATTCTTGAAATACCCAAATCTAAGATTAAAGATTTTTCTTATGGTGACCAGTTGTGTCTTACAAAGCTGTTAATTAACCTGCAGTTAGACACAAATTGCACTTGTGCTTCAATCTGTGCTTAAAACTAGAGTCTTTTATGTCAGGCCTTGCGTTGACTCTTGTGAGTTGATGCTGTCTACTTCAGGCACCTGATTATCCCCTGACCTGCGGTGTCTGTGTTTCCTGTCCAGTCAGTGGAAGGAATTTGAAGCCCCGAGGGTGTGAGTCGGAGCATTGTAGTGTTTCACAAAATAGTAATGGCATTACTTCAGTAAGCAGTATTAGAAAGCATGAACAGAAATAGCTTTTCTGTGAGTTGGGAATAAGGTAATACACTTTTCTGACTGTATCACGTCAGGTAATGTTAGCTATGTCTGTTGGATAATGTCCCATTTACACGTTGTAGCACACCACCATCCCTGCATGCCCCAGCTTACCAAGGTAATACTGAACTGTGGGTGGTTCTTGTCTCCAGCCCAGGAGATCAGTTGCATGGGGGTGTCGCACGAGAAAGCTTTGTGAAGGTAAGAGATTTGATTGATCTGTGAGGTTTCTTGGGATTGGGACCTGTAACTTATTTTTAATGCCTTGATGGCATCTCAAATACTTGTATTTTAAGATGTTAAATGTAGTAAAACCTGTGTGTCTGCTACGATATTTTATCTCAAAGCCCTTATCTAACAGAAGATTAATATGCCAGCCCTTAAAGGAGTAAGAAACCAAAATGCCTGTACTTTGATTAAGGAATCTAGTAGATGTGTGCTATGTATAGGGCACCTTCACATCCTTAGAGGAATTATATAAAAGACGACTAGTTTCAGGCTCTGTTCGTTGCTAGATAATGTTTCAATTTAGGGAATGAGAAGTATGCAGTTAAAATATTTTAGGCTCTGGTAGCTTTTAAACTCTTTTTTTCTCTTTTTTTAATCATGTATCATAACCTCCTAAAAAGAAAAAAAAAAACCACATAACCTCTCTCAGCTAAAAAAAGTCTTGATTCTATTTACTTTTTTCATAGAAGAAAAAGTGTATCTATGTGTATATGTTTTCTATATAATATGTGTACACACATACTTATTGGACTTAGTCATGCCATGTAAAATAAAACTGCTTTTTTTGTGTATGTGGTGGTTATTCTTGTGAAAGATTGGAATGGGAAATTAAGTGGTTATGATGGGCCTTGTAAACACCTTTGTATTTAGTTCCAGATGTCTGTGGGTCCAATCCTAGTTCCAGTTACTGTGTATAAATTTTCTAATTCATGCATAAGCAGTCATTTCTATAGGAATGAGAGCCTGCAGGTCTGGGCTGAGGTGAGGCTTGATCCTGTAGTCCTTACAGTGCCGTAACAGTGCGGCTGCGTTGCTGTTAGCAGGGTGATATGGACGTGTTCACAACTTCTGCTTCCTCTTCCCTGCCACTAGGTTATTAGGGGGCTGACTCTGTCTTCTGGATGTTTGGGTAAATAAAACTGGGAATTCTCTAGTGGTATCGGACACTTGTTTATTTCATGTTTGTTCCCTCTGGAAGCTTGTGAAGCAAGTGTATAGCCCAGATGCTGAAATAGCTTCTGATTAGGTGCTTGTTTCAAACAGTAGTATCTGATGTTTTCAAATTACTTATCAGAAACCTTGGAGTAACTTTAAATATTGACTGGCTTTTGTGTGTGAAAGTAGTCTTGTTATTCATTCAAAAGCTAATTGTGTACAGTTTGGGATTTGTTCTTTACGTTCCATTTAGTTACTGGGCAAGGTGCAGGACCGGGTTGCCTTTCCCGGTAACCCAGGTACCACTTTGAGTGTGAAGTGAGGCTTCCTTGTAGCCCCCTCTGAGAAGAGTGATGGGACTGAGGAATGCAACTGTGCGACCTGGTGTTGGGCAGCACCTGGCACCTGCGGTCCCACCGGTGGTTGCAAGATGCTGAGCTCTCCCATACCTCTGTGAGCTGGGTGTGGTGAGCCTTCATTTGCTGCTGAAGTAAATGACCTTGAAGTGAGTTGTTTAAGGTCATGTGGTAAAGCTGTGATAATAGTCCATCCTTCTATTTTCATTTTTATAGTTTGCCACTGTATCAGGCTTTGTTTTTGTCTTTTAAGTAATTCAATAAAAGACTTGAAATCAACTCAATTTGAATTTGAAGTCCCTTGGTATTTGAATTTGTGGATTTATGCCATGGAGAATCTTGCCCAGTTCAAACTTCTTCCCGTTTACAGTTCAGGTTTCTAGAGTAAGATATGCAGTGATGTATATGGATTATTACATTTTCTGCCTCTTTATTTTTGCATCTGTTCTTACTCTGTAGTCTGACACCGTTTGTGCATGCACCCTGTCTCTGCACCAGAAGGAAATATAATTTCACAGGTGGAGCAATAAAAGTCACCCATGTGAAGGTGTAGCATCTGCGGCTTTTGCAGGGACCTGGTTTGGCAGCTGGAGTTACACGAGCGTATTTGCTCACTTCCTGCTGGTGACAAAGCAGTAAATCCACGGTTAGTTTTCTGTATGTTCCCTCCACTTTGTGGATTTATTTCATGTGCTTACAACATAGGCTTGTCTGAATTTCAAGATGTGCCTGGCTTTAATGTGAGTGCTTGTATTCCTTTTTGCCCTCCTGTTTCAACATCCTCCCCTCCCGCCCCGCCCCTTCCAAAAGGGTAATACAAGATAGAGGTGACGATTGTGTCTATTATGGCTTTGAAAGGGAACGTTGGCCCTTCTGAAAGGGAGGTAAATAATAATTACATCCTTTTTATTTCATTCAGTGAGCTACCCTGGGGCAGGAAGGCAGTAGGAATCAGAAAAGTGGAACCCAAACTGTGGTATTATGTATTGTAATAAGCTATTCTGAATAAACTCTTCTGAAAATGGAAAAGAGATACTATAGGACTCTTGGAAAGTGCAGAAGTCCACCTATAAACATGTCTGAGTCCAGAGGAAGTGAGACTTCACTACCACTGAGGTGCAATGAGTAGCCACCTTACATCCAACAGCTTCCACACCTTGGTGTTATTTATCTGATTAATGAACCAGTAGCACAGGTTCAGCTGTCCTCCTCAGACAAGGATTACTCCCATGACCTGGTCTCAGCTGTGTGTTACTCTTTCTGATCTCACTCTTTGTATTTTCTGCCTTTATTATTTTGTCTATTCTTTCAGCATTTCTCATCATCTCTCATCTTGTTGTCTTTTGTATGTGTCTTTAATCATCAGGCTGCTCTCTTTCAAACCTTATTAAGCAATCCCTGGGACTTCTTAAGGGACTTAGTAGATGTGTATTTCCCTGTCATGCCTCACCTTGAACATAAACGTCTGAATCTTTGGACAAACAAAAAAAAAAACATAACTAGAAATTATTTTCTCCATTGACAGGTTAGTTCTCCTCTTTCTTGATTTTCTTTTTTCCTTATCTAAATAAGCAGGCTTTTCCAGTTTACCTTGAAAGCAAGGTATCTTCTGGGGAGAGTAAGATGTGACGTTTCTCTTCTAGCTTCCATTTATCTCTACTTTCCATTTTTCTTCTCCTTCACAAAGTTTCTTCTATCATCCTTGTGAGAGTTGCATACCTTAAATGAAACAATAAAGTTGCTGATGATAAGGGATTAAATGTAAGTGTTCTGTAAATGCTACTGTGGTATGTTCTGGGTCTTTTCAGATATGTTGTTACACCCTGTGATAGGAAGATGTGAAATATTTCACACGCATTGAGTAAATAATAGCTGTTAGGAATAAATGCTTTTAAAATGAGTAGAGCTGGATAACTTGTTCCTGAAAAATCCTAAAATGAAAAGCTGGAGAAAGTGTGGGTAGAATAAGGAGTTGAATAGAGTGAAGGCCCTGGAGTTATATTAGTTAGGTAACTGAATGGTTGCTCCTTATGCTATAGTGGAGCAAAAGAAGCTGATACTGTGCCAGTGCTGAATGGTCACTAAAAATAAGAAAAAAGACCAATTTGAGGTGGTGAGTGGTGCTTTCCCTCAGAGTAGGGTGCTGGCAAGCCTAGTATATTTATTTTAATACTGTGCAGGTTATTTCATGTGTAATAAAGCTTAAAATTGGAGCAATGCACATTCAAAGGCAAGAGAAGTAGATGTTAGTTATCTTTTAATCTTTCATTGAAAGAAGCAATTGATTTCAGTGTAGGATTATCTGTATAACAAGATACAGGACATTGAAGGGCTGCCTTTTCTGGTTGGTGTTTTTTCTTGTTCTAAAAAGTCTGAACACTTCATTGGTAATATCTATCATATCTCTGAATTTTCTATTGCACTTCTTTAAAATTATTCGTTAAGGGTTAACTTTAGTAGACAAAATTTGTAAAATTAATTAGATATTTATCTATTTTTAACTTTTTAAGAGGTGAACTTGTATTTTTGCATATCCATTGTGTGGAGGTTTTTTGTTTGGTGGTTGATATTAGTTTGGAAAGTGGGACTTAAATATAAATTGTCTTAACTTCAGGTATCTGTAAAAATCTGCTTATATAGACTATGAAGCTGAATAAAACCAATGGTCTGTTTGCAGAACTTCATTTTATTACCAGTGCAGGGAAGACCTTAGAATGGAAGTAGCCTAAGCCTTACTATATTTTGGATTGATAATATAAATCCTGGTAGATGGTTTATTGATTGGTCTGCTGTGTCGATAGAATAAATACTTTTTTTTCTTTGGTCTTTGGATTGAACAGATTGCTGAGGCAGAAAGCATTTCTTGGAAGATTTTTTTTAAAGTTTATTAACAGTAGAGCCTTGCTTGATTCCAGATGGAAATCTTATAATTCTCCTTGGGGTTCCTATGAAATTGTTCTTTCCTACAGTAAGCAAATAGTCTCTCACAAATATATAAATGATGCTAGAATTGTCAAGCTGAGTGAGCAACTAAAATAATGAGTTAAAAAGAATTCAAAGTACGCATGTGACTATTAGGGCTATGCCCACACTTTTCTGATATCTTCCCTATTTGAAAAACATCTCTAGCTTTCTTCACTTGCTGTGCAGATGGCCATACAAAAGATGGCTTTTTGAAGGAAGAATGAAACATCACTAGGCATAGTAGCTAAAAGCACAGAATGCACTTAACTCTGTCCTTCTCAATCTCAAAATCTCTCTCTCATGTGGATTTAGAATTATTATAATCTCATAATAATGTCTTTTGACAAATTGGTAACAAACATTTGTATCATGCTGTGTACTTACACTCCTGGCTCTTGCGTTACAGATGCTGATTTTTCAAGAGTTGTCTGTCTGTTCTTGCAGTACTTCTTGTATGGAGTTTTGTTGGAGAGACAGAAGGTTCTCAAATAATAATAGGCCCCGTAGCCCTTAAGACATGTATACTTTGCAAACACTTCTTTGGTTTTTCAGGCAAGTGGAATAATGTGTGGGATTTCTGGTTTTGTGGTTTGGGTTCTGGTTTTGGTTTGTTGTGTTGTTTGGTGGTTTTTGTTTTGTTTGTGTTTTTTTTTTTTAATAAAAAAAAAAATAATCCTAAGCTCTGCCCTGAGCATTTTGGGAGATTAACTTTGAAAATTTCGTTGACTCATGTTTTTCTACTTTGAAACCTTTCTACCATATAAACAGGAATAATAAAGATTTTTAAGTACTGCAACCCTGATACTGTCCCACTTCTTAAAAAGCATTCAGTACTATTGGAATCTTGTGGAAAGCTAGGTTCAGCTACTATAGTGGAGAATGACCAGAAGAAAATGTATGTAGCTATGCGCATGTACCCACTGTGTCATCAGACCCTTTTAAGGATGATGTACATTTAGTGGTTCTGTGTGTGTGTGTTGTGATTCATTGGTGGTCTCCCTGTACCTGTTATGCTGGATATAGCCTGTTAGTTTATATTTTGGCTCAGCATCACTCTTTGAATACATACTGTACATCTGTATTGCACATAAAACACATTTTAATATTTCTCATATCTGCTAAGGCTTGCATTCAGACTTTTGAGTTTCTGGTTTTGGGTTGAGGTTTTTTGCTATGGTTCAGGAATCAGTTGTGAAACTGCAATGAGGAATGTGGGTCCTGCTTTGGTCTTGGGTGTTTATGCAGATGGAAGAATTCTAAGCCAGGTACCAAAGAATCATAGAGGTTAGAAGGGACCTCGAAAGATCATCTAGTCCAACCCCCCTGCCAAGGCAGGGCCACCTAGATCACATCCAACTGGACACATTCCTGAGTGGTTTTAAATGTCCCCAGAGAAGGAGACTCCACAACCTCTCTGGGCAGTCTGGGTAGTCTGTTAAAGACTAAAACTTGCTGTATTCAAATGTCAGAAAGTTAGTGCTGTGATGGTAACATAATGACTGATCCTTACCACAGTAAGGGTGAAAATGTTACTTGCAAAGCAAGCGTGTGCAAAATCGAATGCGTCTGCCTTACTGTCTTTGCAGGGTATGGGTAATTTTTTGTTTGGTTGGATTTCTTTGCTTTTGTCTTTTGTTTATGCATTATATTGGTGTTTCCTGCATTATATTGGTGATAACCTCTATGATAAAATGCATGGCTGAATCCTCCTTGCTTAATGGGAGAGCTACTGGAAGAGCTGTTAAATGTCAAAAGTTATCTGTCAGGCTTTAACTACCTGTCCTGAAGATATCTCTAGGGGATTTCTCCAGTTGTTGAACATAATGAGCACAGAACATCATTAACTTTAAAGATACTTTATGTATAGAACAGGATCCTGGCTCTCCATTGAATACATGATGTTTATGGGTTTTCTTCTCAGAGGAAGAAATTTCTCCTTTCTTGTAAATCTGCCCTGTCCCTGTTGCAGGCTTGACTTCACATGAAAATTAATACGACTTCCTTTCCTTCTCTTCTTTCCACCTCAGTTTTCCTTCTCCTTGCCCAGGTGTCAGGTACTTGGACTGCTTTTCTTTTATCTTCTGTTCCCTCCCTTCACCAGATTTCACTGGGGTATGAGTGGGTAAAAAGACTGTAGTTGCAGCAGGATGTCTACTTGGGTTATAGCATTAGTGTGAAAATATAAAAGACGACTCTAAAGAAAGAACAAAGTATCAAGCTGCTAGCAAAAAGGTACAAAACCTTGATGTTTAAGAAGGTGTAGAATACCATGCACATTGCAGTGAAGAGGGGAATAACAGTAACGTGAATAAGATTTTAACAATTGTAGGACAAGTTTCTAGTTGATGAAAAATTGTTTAAAAATACTTTCCTTTTGACTTGGCATACGTTCTCGCAAGTGTCTGCCCTTCCCACTGTATCGTAACAGGGCTCAAAAACCCTGAGTTAAGCCATTTTCCTTTCAGAAATTAACAGAGGAGAGAATTGTATTTCTTGTGAAGACAGCTCTAGAGCTGCGTACAAGGAAACACTAGATCTGAATTGCATTGCAGTTGTGAAAAGGCATCAGAGCAGTAAATAATACTATTGTGTAGCCACAAAGACAACTAAAGCATAGTAAACATTTGGATTTGATCTTGAATCTGATTTTCACAGTTTATTTAACAAGGCTGCCTGATTTTAGAGTAGAAGAGCAGGAACTTGTGGCAATTCTAAGGTGAGTGGCAATTTGAGTTTCCATGTGTGCCTTCCTCCGGCGTTTGTACCTTGGGTTTACTGGGTGTCAAATACCTTGAAGCAGTTAGCGTATTTGAAAAAGCCAGAAGGAATACCGCATACATTTGAATGCTCAGCAAACATTTCTCCTTTATTTTACGTAAGCTCACAGGTGTCAGAGTAAATTTACAAGGCACCAAATGTGCTGGTACACTGAAAGCACGTCCCCCCAGTGTGAACACAGCTGTACATACTGGCTCCTTGACTGCTGGGAAATAAGATCCTGAGAAGTGCGAGTCCTCCTAACAGAAGGCAGAGAAAACCTGGTGGTGTTTGAAGGACCTAGTTCTGTCTCTCTGGATATGAAACATAGCTAGCATCATCTTTGCAGTACAAAGGAGGAGGAGAGACTTGGGCAATCTTCCTGTGAGAGCTTCAGTGTCCACGCTGATGGGGTTTAAGAGCATTGTATAAAAAAACCTGTAATCTGGTGGCACAGTAATGGTATAGCTAGGGAGTAGGGCTGAAGTCTACTCTTAATCTGTTTGGGGTGTTGACAAACATAAGAATGAAAAATACATTACACAGACTTGAAAGGAAGATGAAATTAATCTGATTTCATCCTCATGGAGGGCAGTAGTAGTAGCCAGAATAGCCTGTTGTTTTCAAGTAAACTGTGCAGTGTTGATTTAAAAGCCCCTAAAGAGGTACAACCACATAAGTTTGTTTATGAAACGCAGGTAGTTGTGGCTGTGTGTTTCACATGGGGCCTTTGTTCTCTCTTTCACCTACACTCCCTCCATTCATATTTTGGACTTACACCAGTATTGTACCATCAACTTCAGTCAGATGTCATTGCAGTGTTGTAGGTTTCCTCTTGCCCTTGCTCCTTAAATAAAGGTAAGGAAAATAAGGTAATTACTGTTCTTATTGAAAGTGTGTTGTTGAGTAATAGCAATGAGGACATTTTATTAGAAGTGTAAAACTGTCCTAGATGGCGCTCTCATCAAAACACTGTTCTTCAAACAAAATGGATTTATGCTTCTTATGTATTAAAAAATGCAGTCTACTAATATATTTGAATTGGAAGAAATAGGCTCAAAGATCTGTTGAGTTTAAGAATTTTTTTCTTGGAACTAAAGTTACGTAAGAAGTGGCAGTTGGTCACTTCTGTTACATCTCCTCCTTCAGGGGAGCACACCCAAAAAGCCAATTAATGCAGATTTGTGTGGATCAGAGTGGGTAATGGTCCAAGGTTACGGCATTCAGATCCAATGTTTTGCTCCTAATTCCTTTTTTTCTATACCACCTGTATAGTGCTGCTAACCACCCCCCACAAAAAAAAAAAGTACTGCAGATCCATAAATTGGGGAATTTGATAAATTATTTAATCTCCTGTATCAGCTAAGATCGTTATTTCTTCTTTTCTCTGTATTCAGGTTGTGGAATGAATTGGGATTTGAATTGCTGTGGACATTCCTCAAAAGTATGTCCAAACAGGAAGCACAGGACAGGAGTTATAGCTCAACTGAGTTGTTCTAGAGGTATTGAACAGAATGCAGTACTGTGGTGGAAAAAACAGTGTTTTCCTCTGTGTCTGGATTATCATAATAATGTTAAAAGATAAAGGATGTTGGTGCTGATTTAGCAAGGAGAAGAAGTTTTTTCTTAAGCTGCATAATAAAAAGAAACATTGCAGTAACTTCTAAGAGACAGACAGTTCTTGGCAGACACTAGAATTATGACTGTATTGATAAAGATAGTTGCATGATATATTTTTTTTTTTCCCTGAGGTGGAGGTGGTGGTTCCTTTCGTAGAAGAAGATTTCTGAGATTTTCTGTTAGCTTGTGCAACAGTGAGACTGCCAGGAAAAAGTTCTCTAAAAATGCAATCTCTTAAAGCAACTGAATGCTTCATGTCAAGCAGGTTTTTAAATATACAATTCAATAGACATCAATCCTGCTTAGTGATTTGAGCTCATGATTGTTGGAGTTTTAAAAGAAGAGCATTGATGTCATACTGAAGCTTGCATAATGCAAATGGTGGTTGCTGAATGCAGATTATTTCTGTGAGTTACTCTAAATTGTAGGATTTGTTGGTCGTGCAGCTCCTGTACATCATTTTCTGGAAACAGAAGGGATCTTCTTTTCTGTATTATTTTCCATATTCTAGTTTCAAGTAACTGAAGAAGGTCCATTTGCCTACTGTTTTCCACCAGCGGCTACAGTGTTGTTCCTAGATATTTCTAATTTGGCAAAATAATTTTATGAAGGTAATCAAAGAAAGGCCATTTTGAAATAGAGCAGGAGGAGAAAGGGAATTTTCCCCTGTGGATACCATCACTAGGCCCAAGTGGGAACAGCTTGGAAGTCTCGCCTTTTCATACAGGTTTTCTTTTTTTCTCTTGTTGGTTTAATATGTGTGATTATACTGAAGATAAACCATGTAACCTGTCATGGTATGTGGAAATGCTGTCTCAGAAGAAAAATGGGAAGAAGGAAACTAATGTGGGACAACAGAAAGATACTGATTATGAATGTAAACTTCCAAATCTAGCGTTTCATTTCAGTATGTTTTCAGTTTGTATCTGCTTATTTGCTTGGAACAGAATTGCCACTCATTACTTTGAACTTTTCATTTTTCTTTTTTAATTTCCTCCCCCTTTCTTTTCTTTTTCAATAATTTTTTATTATTATTTTGGAGCCCTTTGTATTATTAAACCACTTGCTAGCCTAAAATATTACTTTGTCAGTGAAATTCATAATATCTTTTGCTTCTTTGTCTTGCAAGGAAGAGGTGTGTTCTCTGTTCATAGATGACTTTGTTTTGTGTGATTATGCTACAAGGTGGTAACTGACACCTTCCTTTTCCATACAATTTAAGAATGGTTTTAAATTAATTTCCTTTGCTGTTCTTCAAGGTAACTGATTAATCTATTCAGTAATTCACAAGAAACTGAAAGGCAGTTACATGGAATATTACATGCCTTTTTCTCTTTTGGCAGTGCTTAGTAAGCATGTTTCATCAGCCTGGAAATTCTGTTCAGTCTAAGACTAATTTTGGAAAAGAAGAAAAGTTGGCTGTTTTTATCTGGAACTTGCTTGCTACAGGGCAGAAACTTTGTAACTGAAGGAATACGTGCAATTCATGTTTGGAGAAATTAATAACCATAAGGAAAAAATTAGTGTGAGTTGGAATCTTAGGTTTTTAATTTGATTTCAACTGTCACTGGAGAGTGACCGGATTCATTTAATACTTCACTGGACCTACCTTTATGAATATGCTCTAACCGTGTCTCTGGTCTCCTCCTTTTAGGTTCTTGATGGCTCTTATTGTGGATTTTTAGTTAAGTGAAAATGACAACTTCAGTCTAAATGACAGTTTTGAAATCCACTTTAAATTGACGTGAATTGTGTCCAATTGCTTGTAGATTGCATTAATCCCCTTGGATTGTTTTTAATGGGTTTGTGGGATCTCTTTAACAGCTGGTAAGGAGTTTGTCTTATAATGCTTGTCAGTATCACCATTCATAGTTCATAGCAGCAAGCAGTAGATGGTATGCTCTAAAGTGCTGAGCTCTTCTAGCTTGGACGCGTGTGACCTGTGAGTCTGTTGCATAGCTCTACCCTATCCATAAACACAGCAATTACCTCGTGCTTTTGTGTCACAACCATGGGCACGAGCCTGGTGTGTAATACAGAGTGCTCATGTAATAGAGGAATACCTGGCGGAGCAATGTAATTAAGTGTGGTGCAAACAGGACGTGTGTCTGTCAAGCTAGAGCTGTATCTTCTGAAACCAGTACGAATAAAAGGTCGTCTTTTGGATGGACAGGTGTCTAGCATTTTGATCTGACAAATGCTAAATGACAGGATTATCAAGTACTAAATAAAAAGCTCTTATTTTTTTTCTGCTTTAAATCTGGGGTTTAGCAAATTGAGATCTCTGTTTCTTCTAATGCTGTTCCAACTAATTTTTTTTACATCAACATATGGATAGTAGTTTCTGGTTTTAAAAGTCAGATTACTAGTTTTATTATGACTTTTTGAGGTATACACTTTGGCAGTTTGAACTATTATGCAGAAGCAACTGAGGCCTGAGTGTTACAAATAACATTAGTAGTAAGCAGGATTAAAGGATATTTAAAAAAGCCAAGGACTAGCTTGTTCCTTTGGGTTTTTTTTTATGTCTTGTATGCATGAAGTGATAGCTTTCCTTTGATTAGACAGATTTAGGAATGGCATTTCCTGGTTTCATTTCCTGGGGGAAAAATACCTCTAGAAGGAGGTTTGCTTGGGGTGGCATTAAAAACTGCTTAGAGAAATACCAGTTGTAAATGTGTGCCAGAGCAGTCACCACAAGGGATCAGATCTTTTGAAATACTTTCCAGATCTATTTTGAGTTTCAATATGAATTGAGCTTCTTCCACGACAAAAACTTACCCACTCTCTAGTCCTGTACCCAGAAATATGTTGATGTGTTGTTTTTGGTGTTCTACTATCAGTAAGTCTTAACTGGTAGTTTGCCTACCAGTTGTGCTAATTTATTTATGGTTTATTGCTATTTTCCCTTTCAAACCTCAAAACATTGGCTCCTTATGCAACAGAGAAGGCTGAGAAGAATCAGTTTGTTTTATCAATAAATGCCTGTAAGAGTGCTTGTTTACAACGGGCAGTTACTCCTCATTTCATACATCCACTGCCCAAAAGTGGAGAAAACATGTCAAAAATAATGAGACCTTTGAAATTCACTAAGGGTTATTATGAAATATGACCTCAAAATCTCTCTTAACTGTTCACAGAGAAGTTGCAGTCTGTTATTTTGTATCTAGCCAGTACTTTGAGAGGTAGAATTAATTAAACTAATAAGGATTGTAGCCAATGTTTCATCGATAGTTACGCATACTAGTGATCTGTGGAATGGTTTTAAGTGTTTTCGGAACAACTGCACAAATTGCTCAAAAACCTGATTTAAAATGTTTATTTCACTGTTTCACACACAATAACAATGCTAGTTATCTGAACTTTATTTTTTCTTTTTGTTCAGACATGCTTATAGATTCAAGGATTTATTTTTAATTTCCTCAAGTTTATGGACTAGAGTCTCCCTGACATTCAGAAAACTGCCCGTTGCTGACCTATGTGAAAAAGGAACCATCTCGAACCATGGATCGAGACCATTTCGTGCAGAATTCTCCTTTCTGGCCTGCTCTGTTTATCTTCTCACTAGAATGGGGTTATGCCCTCAGGGTGTTGATAAATATTGGTAAGGATCAGTTGCAGCCTGAGCAAGTAACACTTCTTACATGTTTGAATAAGAAGGGATTTTTATTGACACTGGTATGATGTGTTGAGCTCTCTAGTTAACCACTTTTAACATCAGTATATCACATAATATCTCGTTGGCTTGGCTTGGCATGGAAGAACTGGCAAGGCTTGGCACTGCCTTTGCCTCCTGTCTAATTTGAATTTCTTGCCAGTGTCACCGAACCAGTTTTTTAATTTCCCCTTATGAGACTAGAATGGCTTGGGTCATTTTTCCTTCACACTAAATCTCAGCTCAGCGTTTGTCAGAAGGCCTCAGTGTGTTCTTGCAGTGCTGGTGAGCATGTTGAAGAATATTTTTAGTTGCTTGGGCTCCGTGCATTGAGGCTTGCAGACAGGAGGCACGGTGACAGAGGGAGATGGTGTAGCCTTTCTAGGTCAAAGTCAAATCGAGCTGTTGCTGCCATTCTGCAGAAGTTTCGCAGCCCTCCCTCTGAAGATTTCCATTTGCAGTTCAGAAGCCCTTGCTGCCCTTGATAACCACAAAAAAGCACAAAGTTTTTTATTCAGTAGTACAGCTTTCAGATGCGCGCTGTCTTCCTTCCCACTGCTGTGCTGGGCAGTCTCTTGCGTAATTACCTTTTCTTTGAAAAAGAAAAATAGCTCAGGCTGGCTACTGCTGCTGAATCGGAGATACTACTGCGTGCAAGCAATGGTTAGGTGTTTCTCGTTCCTTCTGTCTGCTTCTCTGTTCTCAGGGGCTGGCTGTCCTTCGTGGTAGCTTCCACAGTCGTCTCTCTTGTGCTCTGCAGTCTGTGACTTAAAACCTGAAAGAGCAAAAATCAATTTTGTTTGCTCGATTCCTATGTCTTTCCCTGTCGCAATGAGACCTGAAATAACTGTGTGATAGCAGAAGGCTGGAATCAGTATGGGCTTTGGATCCTGCCTGGTGCTTCGTTTACTCAAGCTGTTGTCAATGTGCCTTGTGCAAATAGCTGCTGATGGTTTTGAGTCGCTCTCTTGTTTCTCCTGTTGGTTAAACCTGCTCAGGAGCCCTGCCAGGAGTGGCGGCGGCTCCCCGGGGGCTTGCAGTCTGGGCAGGGGCAGCCCCAGCCCGGAGCTTCGGGCATCTCCCTGGGCATGAGGACAAGCCGAGTCCGGGCCGGGACATCCCCCCACCGACAGATTCGGGCAGGATCAGGTCCGTTGAGGGGAACCGTGGTCAGACAGGGCGACAGGGCAGGGTCAGGGTGAGGGTCCGTAGGTGGACCTGGCTCAGTGAGGCTCATGGCCAAGCAAGGCTGGTCTGTGGGGAGCTGGAGACTGGCTCTGCTGCAGCATCGCTGGGGCCCAGGGGGAATGAGAGCCCCATGTCCTGGACTGTGGACAGGGTGGGGGAAGCCCTGGGGAGACTAGGCAGGGCCAGTAAGGCCTGTCGTGGTCCTAACAAAACCTATACAAGGTTTTAGTTGTGAAATTAAAACACCTAATAGACTAGTTTAAAATGCCTATTTAATGTAAGAGTTTTTTACAAGAAAAGAGTAAAACGTAACAGAAGTGCAGGTGGCTGCCTGATGTGCAGAAGTCTGGACTGAGGATATTTTCTAGCAGAGAAAGATCATGATCATATTGGCAGTCTTTTTTGACACCATAAAACATAGCTTTAAAAAAATTTGATTAGCTATTTTTTTGACATGCTTATCGTAAATTTCTTCTTTATAACAATAAGAGGTGCTGTACAATTTTGGCATTTCTACTCATGTACCCTTGACGATACTTTCAACATACAAATTTTTTTTGTCAGATTAAAATGTTATGGAAATAAAGCTTGTCATAGCTTGTTTGCAGATGTTGTCTTGCAGAATTGTAGTCTACATTTAAACCTTGACTGAGAAAAGAGGGTTACTTCCACTATTCCCTTCATCTATGTCTTTTCTGTTCCCTTTATGCTAAATCAGAATTAGTATGTGAAGAAATCTGGTCATCTAATTTATGTGCCAAAATTAATCTGGTTTGCAGTAACAACAAAAAGTCTGAGAGTTTTTGCACGCTCATTTTACTTTGTGGTGTAATAAGACCTGGGTTTTGCTGTTGGCTGTACATAAATGAAGTTAGCTGCACAATATATTTATCTTATTATGGGTGTTATGTAAAGCAAATTGTGGGAGTATTTTCTCTGATATACCACAACTACCAGCTTCATTTGGGAGAAATTTGCTTGCAGATTTACATTGAAGGTAGAAGGTAGATGAAAAGTGGGATAACCCTAATATTGCTTTTCATAGCTCTGAAACTAGATTAATCTCAGATTTGCTGGGAAGAATGCAGTGGGAGTGTGACAAAATCCATTCTGTAAACCCAGCAGTTCTCTGGCTATCAGGCAGTGACCAGCTGATGGATGTGTTGGTGTATTGAACTTGGTACAATACAACTAACCTCTAACTGTTATGTTCTGTACTTTTCTACCTTTGCCAGGTAGCTGACAATAGACCGGAATTTAACAGTTGCACGTTGATCTCTTTGCTGTAAAAGTAGAAAATCGAGGATGGTAGGGAGGTGGTGATTATAGTGATTTTCTTGGGTTTGTATTTTTCACATCACAATAAGCATACAGTTTACTAAGGAACTGGTTATATGCATCGTACAGTGGTACTAAACTCTTACATCACCAGCTCAAGTTACATCTGTTTCTCAGAGTTACTAGTCTTGGTTTGGGCTACATCTGTAGCTCAGATGGGTAAAGGCATACATGGTGGTTAATTGCTGTAGGGGTTTTTTCCCAGATCAACATTTCAGCTGCATGGATGCATGTCTCTTCTTGCATTTGATATGAAAACTGTGAGAAAGATCTTTCTCCTGCAATATTGAGCAGTATCTAGGGCATTGAATAAAGACCAGAGATCCCCTTAAATGCCAGTGAAATGTAATATATTTAAGCATAAATAAAATAATGTGAAGTGAGGAGTTTCTACCAGTGTGTTTTAGAACTGGTTTCCAGGCCCGTGGATTTCATTGAGGTATGGGTACTTAGCTTCCATTAATGTTTTGAAGTGTCAGGCTTTCTTCACTGGCATGCAAATTAGACACACCTTAGAACAGTGTTACAAAAGAAACCGGATAGGAAGGAGGAAGTATTATGTTAGAAAACAATGAGCCATGTGCAAAAGAGGATACGGTGATGAGGGAGGGTGTGGGAGGAGAACACAAATGTGCATCATAAATCAATTTATCTCTGTTGAACTGGTTGATTCTGGGCATTTTAGGGGTAGGCAAAAATAAATAAATAAATTTGTTTACAGGGGGAAGAGGTAAACATGATATAGGGGTTACTTCTCTTAAGTTAATGCAACTCCACTGATGTTATTCAAGTGTGTAGTGAGAAGGACTTTTAAAAAAAAAATTGGGTAACTAGCAAAACTCCCTAAATAAAAACACTACTATTTTGAGGTTGATGTCAGACTGAACAATGCTGAAAGTTATTTCTTTCAATTTCGTTGTCTGTTAATAAAATATACTTGGACCTTTAGTTTAATTTTATGTCATAATAAATAAATAATGATAGATTTTTGTGGCATAATACTTATGGAAGTAAACTTCAAACCCAGAAACCTGAATATTTAGAAGTTATAATTTTTTACAGATCATAACTAGGAAATTAAATTTTTATTGGCAAGACTGTTTTTCCTAAATCAGTTGTTCAAGCATCAGCAGCATCCTGTGCCATTTCAATTTTAACACAATAGAGTTTAGAAAAGAGTAAGGCAGGAGCATGACTGTCATGCATTATCTTCTGCATGCAAAGTGAAGCCTTATATTTTTAGGAGTGAGATGTGCTGAAGAAGTTCGTCATAAACAAAACATCTGTCTCCCCAGCAATTTTTTTTTCTTTTTTTTTTTTTTTCCTGAGATCAGAATGAGTCATGGGTTTGGGAACTGTGCTGGTCTCAGCGCAATGAGATCACCAGAAGACTTAAGGTTTTTCACTGTGCTTTCCAGAAAGAAAAATCATATAGTGAAGTCAGTAAAACTTACCTTCTTTTTACATGTGCACATGGCCTGCTACTTTTGAGCCTTTATGATACTAGGAGCTCACTTCCAGGACAGCAGTTTCCTTTTCTTCCTCATTAAACGGATTGAAGGGACCTGGACAAAATTATTTCTACTAGTAAAAATAAGAATCTGAATGCAGTGAGAAGGAATGAATATGGCAAGAGTGGTGAAGAACAGTGTGTTGTTGCCAGTTCAGTTTTTGGCCTGAATTTGTATATGGGTAAATACCATCACTGAGGGGTAAAAACTCCTTGAGTGGCTGGCAAAAAGTAATACAGAAATGTTTCAAAGAAAATCAGATTTTAAACTACTTGAAAAGCAGTATTATGACACTAGTAGATGGAAAGTGGTTGTGGAAAACAAAGCTGTTCTGTTCTGCACTTGCTTTTTCTGAGATTTTATTTGTGAAGTATTAATTTATTTTTATGATCTATTTGCAAGAAGAAATTGAGGTGACTCTTTCGATACTTCAGTCCATCCTTTCAGACTTTTGTAGGAGACGTAGTGGGTTTTGAAATACTGTATAGCAAGGATGTTGTGCAACTGTGTTCTCCAGATTTGTGCTGTAGCTCATAAGATGAGAACAGCAACTATCGTGTTGGCAGAAATGCACACAGTTGGGTTAGCATCATCACCTTGCACTTCAGCTTTTCTTTCAGTCACTTTTATAAAATCTCTAAATTTGAGTTATATGGAAACCAATTCAGTCCTAGTCCCTTCAAAGAATCTAATCTGTTTCATACCTCAGCTGCTGGATCCCACATGCTTCCTGAGATCTGTTGTTCCCACTGTGGTCAGTGGCCCTGTCTCTAGGTCTCTTGGATATGTTTCCACATTCAGATTCTGTCTGGCAATCTCATTACGCAGTGGGATCCTGTACTCCAGCTGTTAGTCATAGGCTCGCCCATGGTCTTATTTCTTCTTCAGGGTCTGATTTTCTGTGGGAGTTTTAATTTTCAAAGTTTTTTATTTGCATTAATGTGTTGGAGACAGCTGCACAGAAATTGAGGAGGGAGGCTTATCCTAAGATTCTTAAAACATGAACAAATTAGTTTTGTACTTGGCAAGACCATTAGGCCACGAGAGTCTTCACTGAACGGCTTCCCTTGTCTTTCTGAGTGGTCCCCTTGTCCAGCCAGCCCCTGGCATAGTTGTAGTCCAGATTGGTAAAGCCCAAGCACCCTAACCACCCTCCATAATATGACCTTTGTGGAGCCCCTTCAGTGCTTCTGAGTGAAGACTTGGCCTCCACTAGCACCCAGGTTTCTGCAGTAGAAGAAACAAGCAGTTCAGCTCCTGAAGCGATACCTTGGTTTTATTTACGTATTTATTCAAGTTTAAAAAATAAAATAATTCTTAGGCTCTGAAAAACAATGTTTGGCACTTTATAAGTTGACCTCAGTGTTGGAGAGGGAACAACCTTTCTCTAGGTATCCTTTCAGATGTCTGGAACCTTGTCAGGGATCATGCTGCCGCCTTCTTCTGTGACCCCATTTCATATTCGTTGCCAGAAAAGAATGGAGTATCTGTCCTTCCTGGCTGAGCTGGGATCTTTGGCAGCTGGTGTATTTTGCTCAGGTTCTTAGGAGAAGCCCTCTTTTCCTGGCTCTGAGCACACATGATTGTACCCGGATGGGTGAATTGTACGTCTTCACATTGTCTCAGCCTGGGGGTCAGGCAGAAGAAGAAAACAATTATTTTTATACCTTGGTCTTGGATGGAAAGCAAGGAAGTGGGGTCACTTTTTCTTTTCCCTGGCCAAAAGAGACCTCTTGAGGCAGAGTCTGTTTGAAGTCAATAGCTTTGAAGCAATAGGTTTACTTTTTCACTGAGAAGTCACTGAGTGAGGATAACCCTCAGTGAAGTTCTCTACTTGGCAGCCACTGTTGACTGAAAATGGTAGATTACTATTTATTAAACAAAATAGTATAATAACTGTACACAGACTTACCCACTGAACTGTCTCCAGCATTAGCAGTTTCACCTCTTGCTCACAGAATAAACTCTGAGGATTCTTCTTCTGATTGCAGAAATTTCAACATGCTGTATCTAGCAGAAGTAGAGTTCACAGAGTGTATTATAGAAAGTCTTCTCATTTTAAAATGCAGTTAAGGAGCGCAGAGCAAAGTGCTTATCACATGCACATCCTTGTGGGGAACTGCAAGGCTGCAGCAAGCAGTTCTGATCTTCCTCATCGCCACTGGATAAGATTGAAAGATCCAGCCTTCTTAACTGGTATTTATACCATCCTTGCTTCTTTGTTGGGGCCAAGCCTCTCGCCAACAACATGTGCTTGGTACAGCAGGCAGACATTAGCATCTAGAGAACCTAAGTCACCAGCAAGGTGCTGGTAGGGTCTGCAGAGGATCACAGCTGAGAAATGGTGTAAAAGCAACAGAGTAAGTGATGTGAAAGAAAAACATGGAGTAGGTATTCTGTCCCCCGCCATGTTGTTGTAAGAAGTTATAGCAGGCTCTTGCATTTTGTCAGTGGACGCTATTTCCAGATGCATGAAGGACAAGAAGGTGAGTAGGAAGAGCCAAGATAGTAAATCGTGCTTGACCAATCTGCCTTCTGTGATGAAGTGACTATCTCAGTGTGTGAGAGCTGTGGGGGCTGAACAAAATGAGGAGATATATACTCCCAGTACAATTTATTTATTCCTCTTCTGTTGTCATCATAGTGCTTTGAGCAGTGGGACTTCCCACCCCCCCACCTTCTATTTTCATAGCTCATACTCAGTTTGTTCCTTTTTGTGGTAGCTTGTGAGTTCTCTCTGCTCTCCTGCTAGGAGATGATGTTATATGGGTTGAAGAAACAAGTTTTGCCTTTTCATCTAGAATGTGGAGAACTATTTTTTTTTTTTAATCTCTTCTGGCAAAGTATTTCATAACTGTGCCACCTGCCAGGGGCTTCTAAGTCAAGGGCCTCTTGCACCTGGTTATTGTACTTGCTTATTTTTTACTGGTATTTCAATGAATGTTCTCTATGTATGCCTTCCCTTCTTCATTGGAGGAAGCTGGAACTCCTCTCTTCCGTAAATTTCCTGACTGTATCCGTACCATTTTGACAAACATACATTTGTTTCACCTATATCTTTTTTTTTCCTTCTAAGCGTGCGCAGGGTAACTCGCTAGATTGCAAGTCTGTTAAGGCAGATGTAGTGGGCTTTTTCTTTATTATGTACTTAATGTTGCTAAAGTGCTGTTTTCAGTGTGGATGAACCTGGCACAGACATGAGCCTTAATGTTGTTTTAAAGTTTTTCAGTATGTTTTTTTGTCTTCACAAGTCTTTATATAAATTCTTCTGTAATTGTCTGTGTTACAAGCTACCTTAAACATGCAAGTGTGGCCTTAAGTGGTAGAAGTTGTAAATGTGGATTGTGAATTTAAGCCACCTGTGTAGGTTCTCAAGCTTCTTTGCTAAATCTTGTTATCCACTATGAAATGAATGTGTTTGAAGTAAATTGTTACAGCGGTTTAGTCAGATGAATGGACAAGTATCAGGTTCTGAAGCCATATTGATTTGCATACTGACTGTGTGAAATAAAAAAGGTAAAGTGAAGGATCATTCATGTTATTAACTTAACCTTTTTCTTTTAATGCAGCTGATTTTGTAGTTGGGTGGTTTTCAGGAGTTACCAGTCTGGAGATAATGCTACTGATACCTTTATGATTATTTTTGTTTGTTTGTTTTGCATTGCTATAGGCTTTTCCTTTCACATATTCTGCAGACATAGAAGGTGAAAGAGATCACTTGGTCTAACATAAGATGTACTTGTAAAATTTTCTGGATGCTGCTTTTGTTAAGCCGTTAATTACTGACTGGACCTAATTGCTTTTAACTAGTTATGATGATTGTTAGATGACTTGAAAGGCAAGATAGTTTAATAGTTTTGAATAAAGCATGGTGTTAGGATGAGTAGAGGTTACGTGTCCTGTTGAGTAAAGAAAAACATACAAGCTGTGGAGAGGAGTCTGTAGGTTCAGTGTAACAGGCCACATCACGTCATTGTCTCTGAGACATCAGTTTAGGATTCAGTAAGAATTAAGTTTAAGAATGTTGTTTTCAGGCTTGTTTCTAAAGGCATCTGCAGAAGTGAGAGTAAGGTTTTAGGAATGAATTAACACAATGAACTGTAGATTATTGCCAAAAGTGGTGCGTATTCCCACCAGTTTCATTGTGTTGATACTAATGATGTGCGGCTGCAAATTTTATTATTGTTATATAATTAAGGATTAATGTTCTGATGAATTGGAGAGAAAAAAAAAAAAGGAAGATCTAGGATGTTTGCCACTTTATTTGGTAGCATCCCACAGTTAAACTGGAGTAAGCTGCTGCTGAAAAGCAGCTTTTGGCTGAGGACAGCACTTGACTGATGTTTTTGTGAAACATTTTTCCTACCTGTAACCGGATATTTCTGTGCTTGAGCAAGCGTATGGGTCGCCACTGTTGCATAGTGGTGGCTGGGTTTTGCACAGGTGGCAGGTTTTCATGAGGCTGTTTATGCAAGAAAAAGAATGTTACATTTGAGATAACAATGTTTGTATCTACATGGATTCCTTTTCTGTGCTGCACACCCTAATTGGGAAAGTGTGGCTGGCAGTTGTTTTCTGTTACGTTGGATTCAGATGTCCTAGTTAAAGATGCAATCTCTTTCTTCCTGTTACTCTTGCAGAAAGTCCTTTCTGCCTGTGCTAGGACCCTTCTGACAACTTCTTGTATAATTTGACAGTTTTTTGCATGTTTGGTCACTGTCTGACCTTGAAGTCTGGAAAAAAATGGAGAGGTAGCATATATCTGTTTCATATGGACCTCAAAAAGGGCACTTTTAATTGCATTTTGGTGAGAAACCTATGCGTGCAGGCTGGTGCAGGCAGCAGCTGGGGAAGCTCCTAGACTTGTAGGTTAAGGATCAGCTTGCCTTACGTTACTAATATGAGCTGCTCAGTGCTGTTAGCTCCACAACAAAAATGGATGTGTTTCACAGGTTACACAGATTTCAAAATTTACAGCACCTGCCCCAGTGCTACAAGTTAAAATTGGAAATATACTGCTCAGCCTTGAGATCTGTGCATATTCATCACAATGTCTTTTAATTGTCATACTTTTATCATCCTGCCCTTGATGATTATTGTTTCTAAAAGTTAAGACCTCGTTTTTCTGAGATGGTTACAAAAATACATGGTTAGAAATATGAATTACTAGTGGGAAACCCAGTTAGGAAAATGCATCTTCTGTTCACTATAAACCAAATGTGTACTTAAATACCATGAAGCCCTTTAAAACTAAATACATATTTAAGGCACAGTCCACTCACTGCCTAGTAAAAGCATACAGTACCATATGCCCTAGAACAGGGTGCCATGTGGGTGTTCAGCAATGACACATATTTGCAAGTACTTTATTATGAGATAACACAGTGCCATTAATCTTAAACATGAATGTTTTTTGTAACCCATTGGAGACAACTATGGTTGGCAGTTAACACAAACTACCATTGTATCTTAGCAGCAGTTTCACTACGGGATGAGAAATTATTACTCAAGTAGTATCATGTGTCATATTATCACGCACATAGTATTTTCTGTTGCAGTATTACCTGTGTAGTAGTATGCATTGTAGTATTTTGTGTTGTAGTATTAATTGGCATAGTATTCTGTGTTGTAGCAGTAATCGACATAGTGTTCATCCACGTAGTATTTTGTCATGATATTGTTACTCACACAGCATGATGCATCATGGTATTGTTATTCGTATGATCTCATACGTCGTATAGCTTGCATAAGTTTTTGCGTCGCAGTAGTATTACTTGGGTAGTGTTGTGTGTCATAGGAGCAATTCTACGCTGCTTGCACACAGAACTTAGATTTATAACCCTCTAGGCATCTACCCATTTCATGACTTGAGCTGGTATCAGATATCCTTCCAATCTTAATTTCACTTGCAACTTTACTGTGAATAATTTTCTCAAAACAGTTGGCACAGCTAAGAACCCTGAAATAACATCATCTCTCAACATATCTTCACACAAAGACAATTATAGCACCAAGAGTACACTGAATTTAGAAATACATATTTTTCAAATGGCCTAAGAATTTAAATCTTCCTCCTATCAAATTCAGAAGGACAATAATTGATGTCCACAGCAACAAATCTTCCGCAACGATTCTGTGCAGAAATCAACTTAATACATCCCACATCTAGTGCTGCGCTGTGAACATTGATATTACAAACAAAACAATATCTCCAACCTTCAAACTGCTTACTGCCAGGAACCATCTAAAAAAATGCAAAAAGGTATTTCACATGGCAAGACCCTTAAATAAAATGGCAGTCAAGTGAAAGAACAAGCACATATCCCATACAGTCTTATGATTTCTACCACCGCCCCACCCAGTAAATACTTAGAAAAATCATATACTCATGCTAGTAGGATGTACTGCAATTTTTCTGGTCTGTACAGTGCTTTCTGTTACTGTCCGAACTTAAATAAATAAATAAAAAAAATCTCTCAAGCGAAGTTAGATTTCTCAAACAGAACAATGACAGAAAATATTCTGATCTTCCTGTTATGTTCAAGCCTTTTGAAGATGTTACCTCAACTGGTTTAAGTCAGGTTGATCTACTGGTCTAATCCTTGTTTGCAGACTTAAACTTGTTGATAAGCTTTTAGGATAGACTTAAGCTTAATAAATCTGTTACAAACCAGTTCTAGATTGTATGTTCTAATATTTCTTTTTTGAGGTTTTATACACTGTTTGCCTTGGTTTACCAATGATTTTGCACTTCTCCAAAGTTCTGCTAGCTATTTTTTTGAGACGACAACAAACACAGAATTTTGATGAATCGTAATGATCAAATATGTAGCCTCAACACTTCCAGCAAGTAAATACCAAACAATTATCACAATAGCAGAAGCTGGGCTTTTAATAATGGTGTTTTGCGATGATTTCCTGAAGTAGAGGTCTTCTGCCAGAACAGTGCCTTTACTAAGAGCAGATTTGAGTGCTTGCTGGAGCTACCAGTGCCGCCTAGCAATAGTTGGTTGCTCAGATTTCACACTGCAAGCCGCATTTCAGTGGTTGCTCTGTCCTGTGAGCCCATCCCCGTTTGTGATTAAACTAAAGATCCATGAAAACGTTAAGACTTAACATAATGAATGGGGGCTTTTTTTACTTTTTTTTTTCTTTGGAAAACATTACTTATTCTTTCTTCTTTAGCTTCTTATTTCATTTCTCCTTGCTAATTTACTGCTATTTAAATTATGCACGCTGAGGATTAGTTTTCCTAGTTCCTTCTGTGTACCAGTATCTCAACAAAGATACTGTAAATCTCCTTTTTTCCACTTACTTGCATGGTCCTATAAAACATCTGGATGTAAAGATAAATCAGCTGCTTGCTGGCAGTTTGCCTGAAAACAGTCAGATCTTGGCTGACCAGAAGACAATCCAAGTTTTTTGTTACTGAATGTGTGAGATCTGTGAAGGTATCAGCTTAAATATCTTGGGTTTATTTAATTTATTATCTTTTTGTTTTTAGAAATTACCTGTAATCCCCATCCCCTTACATGCATGTATAGAGGAATGCTCAGCTCTTCCTAGGAGTTTAGTGATACAAATATTACTGAGAAGAGTTGGAGCAGAGAAAGATTTGAGGAAATGCAAATGGATAGTGCATCGCAGACACTAGGTCAAATCCACACAGGGAATCTTCTCTCTCAGGTGTTTCTGTTCAGCACTGGGGACACAGTGTAAATGTTGACATCCTCTTCCATAACACTGGGATGGCTGGAGTAAAAATCTGCTGGAGGAAAATGGAATTTTCTTTGTTCAGCCAAAAGCATCGTTATAATAATTTGAGCGGATATAACTACATGGGGGGGGGGGGGGGNNNAAGGGGGGGAGGGGAAAGGCATGTCAGGCAGGAAATGTGGGCTCTTGTTAAAGACTCTTACATCTACTGAAACGTTTAAATCTCTCTTGCCATAGAGAGGTAAATGTTGTGAACAGTAATGCACCATCTCAGAGTGCTCAGAGATCCTCTAGTAGAAGTTTCTTCTTTACGGCATTTTGTGTTCAAGCATGGCCGAGACTGCATTCCAAAGTGTGAGCCTGCATGGGCCATGGATGGAAACTGCTTGTGGTTTGAATTCATCCTGGAACGTGTGCCAAGAACAAACATTACCATGTAAAGGAATCTGCATGAAGTTTTGCATGTACAGCCAGCATGTCTCTTTTTTTTTCCTTAAGGATGAAAAGTACTGCTTTTGTTGGAGAAGGAGGGGAAAAAGTGGAACTTGTTCATGTTCCTTAAACAAGTCTTCCATATTTTGTAGTAAGACTGATAAAAAGATTGCATTATGCCTGCTCTTGAAAAGAAGAGTGCTGGAATGTTTTCCTTATGTAAGACTTCAGTATAACCTTTGCTTTTCATAGAATATCTGGAGTTGAAGGGGACCCATAAGGATCACTGAGTCCCACTCCTATAGATCCACTAGTAAATACAGAGAAGATTGGTTATTTAAACCCAGCTGCTGATACTTTGTTTTACCTGTGAGAAACAGCTTCATCCAAACTACACTGACAGCTCAGTCTCAGAAGTCTGTTTGCACATGGGTGTGTTTAACTGTATTCTTTTTTTAAATAAGTAGGCTTTTGTGTTTTGTGCTAGTGTCAGCTTCCACAGTAGCTTCAGCAATCACATCCAGTATGCTGCATTAGATTAATAGCTTTATTCTGGCATCTGAGGCTGTTGCAAACCAAGTGTTGGGGACAGAAGGATCACAACCTCCTAGGCAGTGAGTGCACAGTTTAGTGGGACACAGAACTCTTGGTGTCTACTGTGTACAGCTTCTGGTGGATGTATCTGAAAACAGCTTAATTGCAAAGTAAATAATGGCATGCAGCAATAAGAGCAATATTTGATTGTTCTGTGTCATGTCTTCTGTGCCTGCACTTAAAGAGAAGATCTAATCTGTCTTGGGATATCAAGTTGGTCTAGGCTTTATTTAAAATTGGATCTGTATATTGTTCGTGCATAAAAGCACTTGCATTAAGAGGTATAGATGTGTGTATGCACAGAGAGATATGTTATTTAAATCTACTAGGTTTTGCGTTTATTTTGGTTTATTGTGTGTGTGGCAATCATTCAAGTTTCACGCTGTAAAATGCAGTGCACATATGCAGTGCAAAATTGTTTGGGAAATCTGTGAAATAGGATTTGGATAGCATCTCTTGTTTGTCTTGCAGCAGAGTCTTATCAAATCCAGCTGTATACGGGGAGGCTTGCTGCTTGTAATATCCTTAAAGTAAATCTTGAAGTACTATATGAATGTTTTTTGCAGCTATAAACCAATAACATTTCCTGCTACAATCAACTGTAGGTAAGGAAAGCTTATATCCTCTCTTAATCCAGGAAGCCTTTATATCACTGAGTATATCTTTGAAATCACACTTCATTTTGCAGTGTGTGAACCTCAAGAAAATATCTGAGAACATCTGTACAACTACTGAGTTATAGAATTAACAGCATCAGATCATTGCAAGCTGGAGAACGCTTTTCCAGTTGTATGTAACTCAAGTATATTTTTCCCTGACAGCGTTTGTGTACACTTTCCCATTAAGCTATTTATTAAAAGTTCTTTAAGTATGTGAAGGTCTGAGGCTGAAGTTATTTTTGTGAAGATTATCAGTCTCTGTCTCAGTCAGAAGGAGGTCTGTGTGATTAAACTCATAGTCCAGTTGGAGCAAGTCCAGAGGAGGGCCACAAAGCTGATCAGAGGGCTGGAGCACCTCTCTTATGAGGACAGGCTGAGGGAGTTGGGCTTGTTCAGCCTGGAGAAGAGAAGACTCCAGGAAGACCTTATTTGAGACCTTCCGATACCTAAAGGGGACCTATAGGTAAGCTGAAGAGGGACTGTTTTGCAAGGGCATGTAGTGATAGGACAAGGGGTTTAAACTAAAAGAGGGGATATTTAGATTAAATATTAGGAAGAAGTTCTTTACTGTGAGGTTGGTGAGGCACTGGAAGAGGTTTCCCAGAGAAGTTGTGGAGGCCCCATCCCTGAAAGTGTTCAAGGCCAGGTTGGATGGGGCTTTGGGCAACCTGGTCTAGTGTCGGGTTCCACTGTCCATGGCAGGGGAGTTGGAACTAGATGATCCTTGTGGTTTGTCCCAGCTCAAACCATTCTCTCTCTCTCTTTTTTTT
>VWZZ01006837.1:502145-532451 GCA_013399095.1 Psophia crepitans
CAGTCTACCCATCAAATCCATATCTCTCCAATTTAGAGAGAAGGATGTTGTGGGGGACCCTGTCAAAGACCTCACAGTAGTTCATATAGATGACATATGTCGTACTTCCCTTGTTAGTTGATGTAGTTATTCTGTCATAGGAGGCCACTAGGTTGGTCAGACAAGCCTTTCCCTTAGTGAAGCCATGCTTGCTGTCTCAAATAACCTCCTTGTCTTCCATGTGCCTTAGCATATCTTCTAGGAGGAACTGTTCCATGATCTTGCCAGGCACAGAGATGTGGCTGATAGGTTGGTAGTTCCCAGGGTCCTCCTTTCTACCCTTTTTAAAAATGGGTGCAATGTTTCCCTTTTTCCAGTTACCAGGGACCTAACCTGACTTTTCCAATATCACGGAGAGTGGCTTGGGAACTACATCAGCCAATTCCCTCGGGACTCTGGGATGTGTGTCGTCAGGCCCCATAGACTTATGTATGTTCAGGTTCTTCAGGTTGTCACAAACCTGATCCTTTCTTACAGTGGGAGGACTTCGCAGCCCATCCACTTGAGTGGTATGGGGAGAGAGGTTGCCGGTGAAGACTGAGGCAAAAAAGTTGAGTACCTCAGCCTTCTCATCTGTTACCAGTTTGCAGTTGTGTTCATTGCGGTGTGGGGTGTAGACTCCTCCTCCTCCAGGGGAGGTTCAGGTTGGAGATTAGGAGAAATTTCTTCTGGGAAAGGATGGTCAGGCATTGGAACGGGTTGCCCAGGGAGGTTGTGGAGTCGCCGTCCCTGCGGGTGTTTAAGGAAAGGTTAGAC
Source organism: Psophia crepitans (assembly GCA_013399095.1). Classification (NCBI taxonomy): domain Eukaryota; kingdom Metazoa; phylum Chordata; class Aves; order Gruiformes; family Psophiidae; genus Psophia; species Psophia crepitans. Next base: position 502,941 of record VWZZ01006837.1, read on the forward strand.
GTAATACTGAAGGACATGGTTTAGTGGGTAATAGGTGGTGGGGGGACGGTTGGACTTGGATGATCCTTGAGTTCTCTTCCAACCTTAATGATTCTATGACTTTCTTTGACCTACGTTTTCTGACTAACATACCTGTAGAAGCCCTTATTATTATTCTTTTTGTCCCTTGCCAAGTTCAGCTCCAGTTGCGCCTCGGCCTTCCTAGCCCCATGCCTCTACAACTGGGCAGCATCCTTATATACTTCCCAGGATACCTGTCCTGCTTCCACTGTCTGTGCATTTCCTTGCCCTTTAGTTTCACGAACAGGTCTCCACTCATCCGTGCTGGTCTCTTGCCTTTCTTTCCTGATTTTCTACACCTGGGAATTGAGAGCTCTTGCATGCTATGGAAAGCATCCTTAAAAATCTGCCAGCTCTGTCCTGCTTCTCTGTCCGTGAGGCTATTTTCCCAGGGTCCTATTGACTAAATTCTTGAACAGCTGGAAGTTTGCTTTCCTAAAAGGCAGGGCCCTGACTTTACTCTTTGCCTGACCTGTATCCCTCAGGACGGCAAACTGCACCAGTGCATGATTACTGCAGCTCAGGCTGCCTCCAATCTTGACATCACTGATTAGCTCACTTGCATTGGTGACCATCTGGTTCAGTATCACTTCCCCTCTGGTAGGGCCGTTTCTTAACTGGCTTAAGAGGCTATATTCTCCATGCACTCCAGGAGTCTCCTGGGTTGTCTACAGCTCACCATGCTACTTTTCCAGCAGATCTTGGGGTGGTTAAAGTCTTCCAACAGGATGAAAGCCTGTGAGCATGATGCATCCTGTAGCTGGAGTCAGAAGCTTTATGAATAGTCTCCCTTTGATCAGGCATCCTGTTGTAAACACCAACCACAAGGGTCCTTTTGTTGCCTTGGTCTCTAATTCTTAGCCATAAGCTTTCAACCTGCTTGTGGCTATTCTTCAGAGACAGTCACTGGACTCGTCCACCAGGTTTCAGTAACGGCTACTAGGTCATAGCTTTCTAACAGCACAGTGGTTTCCAGCTTTTCCTGTTTGTTGCCCTGGCTGCATGCATTGGTGTAGAGGCACTTCAGCTGGGCTGTTGGCCCTTCCAATTTTCTGTGATTTGGTACAATGAAGCAGACACAATGGTGGCTACTTCTGGATTTTAGTTTCCATTTCAAGTGGCACATGCTTTAATGCTGAGTGTTGCAACATCTATTTGAAAACACCTTTATCAGCCTTTGACTCTGTCCTGGTTTTCAGCTGGGATAGAGTTAATTTTCACAAGAAACTGGGAGGAGATAGAGCCAGCACAACTTACCCAAACTAGCCAAAGGGATATTCCTTACCATATGATGTCATGCTTAATATATAAGGGAGGGAGCTGGCTGGGGAGGCGGGATTGCTGCTCAAGGACAGGCTGGGTGTCAGTTTCCAGACAGTGAGCAAAATTGCATTGTGTGTATCACCTGCTTTGTATATTCTGTTATAAGTACTATTGTTCTTTTCCTCTTCCTTTGCTGTCCCAGAAAAACTGTCCCTATCCCAACCCATGAGTTTTACCTTTTTCTTCTGATTTTCCTCCTCATCCCACCAGGGCGGTTGGGGAGAGGTGAATGAGTGGCTGTGTGGTGCTCAGCTGCTGGCTGGGGCTAAACCGCAACTGTTGTTCGTGCTCAACATGGGGCTCGAAGAGTTGAGATAACAGCATATTTGACCAGAGTGTATTAAAACAAAAGTTGTTATACACACTTATTGTATTAGGTAGACAGTTGCTGGTCACAATGGTGTTTTGTTTGTTCACGTAGTTGTGTTATGTAAACCATTATTTGCTGTATGTATTCCCTGTGGCACTGTTCCACCACCTCTGGGACAGGGATCAGGATTCTCATTTTGCTGTACTGTGCAATATCAACTTATGACATCATCACTGGTCATGAGGTTAAGCTGGTATTTGTATGTGGTGTTGCTGTCATGTCTGAACCATGATGAACCAGGACCGTCACAGGAACAGGAGGAGGAGTCAGAACCAGAGGTAATCACCCAATCCCTGTCCCTGAATGAGCTGTGAAGTAGACAAAAAGATTTCAGCTGCCATCTAAGCAAGCACACCATTACCTGACTGCTCTCATGGTGGGATAGCAGGGCCAGTAACCTGGAATTTAGAGGGTAGGGAGGCCAAGCAGCTGGGTCCCTGTCTAGGGAAGGGAGCATTGACAAAGCGACTGGGGAGAAGACACAAGCTCTCAGCCTCTGGAGGCAACTTTTTTCAAGTGTGAGGGGAAGGTATCCCTTCAGTGAAGAGGATGTATGTTGGCCAGGCAAGCAGACCACCATGGAGAGAGGTATCCAATACTTGAGGGAATTAGCTGTGTGGGAGGTAGTTTATTATGACCCAGACAACGCACAGTTACCCACAGATCCCAGTGAAGTCCGATGTACCCGACCCACATAGTGAAAGTTTGTACAAAGTGCACCATCATCGTATGCCACCTCATTGACAGTAATGGGCTGGAAAGGCAAAGAAGCAACCAACATTGGAAGTGGCTGTCAAATCTAGCAATACGAACAAAGTCTCTCTTCCTCCCTTGTCTTGGCTGTGGAGAAACTGTCCAGGAAGGTCCAGCAGCTCAAAGAGAACGTGTCCTATTCCCACCTGTATGGATGTTCAAAGAAAAGGTCCCCTCTACACACCACGTAACTGATGCTACGTGAAGTTGGTTGCACTGGTCACACAGCAGGTTTGAATAGGAAACCCCAGTTGCCCAGAAATCTTGGAAGTGATTATGGATTGGCCAGAAGGCAAAGATTTTTGCCATGTTGCCAGAGGAGGAGGTGACTCATGTTGAAGAGGCCCCACTGTATAATAAACTTGCAGAAAATGAGAACCAATATGCACTATTCACTCATGGGTCCTATTGCATCATGGGAAAGCATTGGTGGAAGGCTGCTGTGCAGAGTCCTACGCAGTGAGTTGCAGAAGCTGCTTAAGGAGGTGAATCAAGCTGGTTTGCGGAGGTGAAAGCCATCCAGCTGGCTTTAGATGTTGCTGAAAGAGGAGTGGATGATGCTCTACCTCTATACTGACTCATGGATGGTGGGAAATGCCCCATGAGGGTGGTTACAGCAATGGAAGCAGAGCAACTGGCAGCACAGAGGCAAACCCATCTGGGGGGCCCTGTTGTGGCAAGACATTGCTGCCCAGCTAGAGAAGCTGGTTGTAAAAGTATGTCATGTAGATGCTCACATACCCAAGAGTTGGGCCACTGAGGAACATCAGAAGAACTATCACGTGGATCAGGCTGCTAAGATTGAGGTGGCTCAGGTGGAACTGGACTGGCAGCACAAGGGTGAATTATTTATAGCTCTGTAGGCCCATGACACCTTGGGCCATCAAGGAAGGGATGCAACATATAGATGGGCTCGTGATCAAGGGTGAACTTAACCATGAACACTATTGCACAGGTCGTCCACGAATGTGAAACGTGCTGCAATCAAGCAAGCCAAGTAGTTAAAGCCTCTGTTATGGAGGACTGATGGCTGAATTATAAATAGTGCCTGGGATATCTTTTTGTCTTGGTTTCCTTGAACTAATTCAGTTTGGCACTTGCTAAAAGGAATTTGTTAATTTACTCTTCAGCAGTGAATTTGTCAGTTAAAAGAATACATATAGAAACTGACTTGTTAAGGAACTTACAAACTGAGGAGTAATTAAAAGTACCTATCACAACAGCTGATGTTTAATTTTTTTGTATCCTCTCCTGAATGAAACTAAACTAGGCAGGATATTTTATACCCCCAAATATTTGTATCTTGAGTAATTGCACAAGTTGTTTTAATCAGAGCTAAATGTTTTCCTTTCTGTGTTGAATTGTAAATATATTATATCGTAGTTGTTGTCCATCTGCAGTTTTGTAAGCATGAATAGAGATGCTGCGGAGGCAGAATGTCCTCAGGCCTCAAAAATATGGGATAGTGAAGCATTAAAAGAATCAAATACTGAACAGAGCAAGATGGGAGTGTAAGGGAGATTCTTCCTTAAAATTTGTATTTGAAGTATGTACTGGATTTTTTAATTTGACAATACTAAATACTGAAATTCTTAGAAGGAAATACTCATTAATGCTCAAAAAAGGTGTTGCTGAAGCCTGTCATCTGAAACCAGAGACAGGTTAAGAAGGTTAAGAAAGCTGTAGCAAGACTGCTTGCTGGATCAGTGGAAACTGAGCAGCTGGGTTACCTGCAACCTTCTAGCCTGCTGTAGTGGTGGGGCTGGCCAAGTTAGACTGTCAAGCAGAGCCAAGAGAGATCTTCTGGGAGTTACTCAGCTGAAGAACAGCAAGAAAGGAGTAGACAGATGGGAAACACAGAGGTGAGGTGGCTGTAGGCAGAACAGGGAAGATGAAAACTGGGATTTTTAGTTTTTTTCTTTAATGTTAGAAGAGGATTTAACAGAAAGAAAAGACAAGAAATTCAGAGCTGAAAGTGGGTATTTATCACCTCCTCCACACTAGCAGACCTAGTGACAGTTATTGGATCAGATTTAAGTTTTAATTTTGTCATCATTGTCTTATATAATTGAAACACAATTTTTTTAAAAATAGTTCTTAGTCTTATTTAGAATTCTGAACTAAGTATGAAATACTTAAAAGGTCACTTCAGAAATACAGGGCACTGGCGATCTTTCCTGTTTGCTTGTCCACAATTCTGTATGTCTTATTTTCTTTGACAACCTATCATCATGTTTAAGTAAATTCTAATATTTAGAAAGGTTTTTAATTTAGTATAGTGCATTGGAAGGGTTCCAGTTTGTACATATGGATGTGACATTGACCTTTCAGGAATAAAAATCTATTGCAGTTTCAGTGAACTGAATGAACCAGATGGTTCCTTTTGAACTTGAATTCCTGGGTGTCATAACACTCTCGGCTTAGCTGCACTGCTTCTTCTAGATGAAAAGCTTGGGATTTGACTGTAAAGCTGAAGTTGTGTAAAATGGGAACTTTTTCCCCCTGTGATTACAACTTTAATAATGTTATTAACATATTGTCAGTTCAGGGGTTTTCTTGGATAGCTTTTGTGCAGAAGTACAATTTATAGAGAGGTGCTAGGAAAGCCAAAAGGAAGTGCAAAGAAATAATATACAAAAATAAGATGTACATGCAGCGGGAGCGTGTTGGATTTTTCTTCGTTCTGTAAGATGTAACCTTATTGACCATAGTACAGACTTTTTCAAAAAACAGACAGTTAATAGCTTAGAAAGCTATTTGAAGTTACCCTGGAAGGTTTTGGGTTGTTTTTTTGTTTATTTGGGTTTTTGCCTTCTATTTCTAAGCATACAGAGAGACAGAGGTTTGCCGTACTAGCTTAAGTAGTTCTGTGAATACTCTTGTGCTCTTACAGCACATTTACTTCAGCAGATATCTAACCACAATACTTGGTTACACTTCCAACATAAGCTTTGTATTTTTGCCTCTAGAGCCAATGGTGCTGTGACGTTGTTTTTCTAAATAAGAATTTGTTGTTCCTCCCATACTGGCTGCTTGTGGAATAGAATATTACCCTGGAATGACCTATATCTCTTGCTCCTTTGATGGTCACTTGACATGGCTGACAGAAATTGTCCATAGCTTCATGGGGAGTTCAAGGGCAGGTTGAGTGCAATTGAGTTCTCAGCGTGGTAGCTGAACTGAAAATTGGAAGGTAGTGAGAAGGAGCTTCATATCAAAAGAATTCAGTTTTCTCCTAATGTGTTCTCATTTTCTGTTTGAGTTTTGCTACTGTACTGTAAGTGACAATCTCCCAATTTGTTCTCTGCGTTTCCTTGTTGAAGAAAACATCCCATTTTCAGGAGCTTATAGTGGGAAGGATTCTCATGTTTCCTTCTCAGGCCATGAGAAACCAAAGTAAACTGACTTTTCCACCGATTTTCCACAAGAATGTTCTAATCACCTCTTCATAGAGTGTTATTGCATAATGGGGGGGAGTGGGGAGTGCATTACCCCTGTGCTTAAATGTTGTATTAAGAAGTGAGAGTGATACTTCAGTGTTCATGGTCAAACATAAGGCATTCACTTTGACCAACTTAGATGTCAGGCTCTCCACTGAATGTTTAATTATTTTGTGCAAAATAGAACATGATTGATGTGAGAGATTCAGTCACCCCCGAAGAACGTGCATATCAAATGGTGGCCCAGTCTTCTGCTCTGACCTGGACAGCCGTTTGAAGACAACTGCAGAACAGTTGTGGTGCTTTCCTTAGCCCCATGGACCCAGACTGGCACAGCAGGCTGAACAGGGTGTGTTCCACTGATGATCAAGGGAAATACTTCTGGTACTGGTACTTGATGAAAGGGCCCCCTATTTCAAATGGTAGCTTTAACATAGACTCATATTCTGTTCCTCAGAAGAGGGATGTTAAATATTTCTGTGTCTTGGATGAGTTTCCTGAGCACTAACCATGAGTATAAAAAGTGTGGCTGCCACCACCAGTTCTCTGCCTAATGCTTTTGCATTTTATCTGAAAATACCTGATAACTTTCTGATGGCCAGTGGAGAAACTATTCCAGAATTCAATGGATGGGACTCTGCAATGCAGAAAATGTAGAAAATAATTGTATTAATTCCTTCTTTATTGGCTCTTTTAATGTCAAAGCACAGCCACATTGAAGACTTTCTTTGATTGGCTACTGATCCCTCTAAAACCTTCTCGCTGTACAAAGTCAGTGGTTGCTTTTACTTCCAGTTCCTCACTGATCTAACCTACACAGAGTTTGTGCAAATTTTGCACTCATGTTGACAAACTCAAAATGATGCTGTGGGTAGAGTTATCTGGTAACATTGTGTGGTTTCCACAGGGATGTAGTTAGGTTCCAGTTTAATGGCGACTTCATGTTTATTCCTGGACTCTGCCTGCCTTCCTAGTGCCTTGTCCTGGCTTTGGCCAGGATGGGGTTAATTTTCAGGAGCCAGGCCAGGTGAGCCAAGCTGGCCAGAGCTATTCCATACTGTGTGCCATCATACCCCCATAAAAGGGGGCTGGCCAGGGAGGGTCCAGCGCTGCTCCAGGATGGTCTGGCTGGGAGCTGAGCATCTGGTCTACCAGGTTGGTCATCGATAGGTAAAGTGCTCCTTTTGTCATTGCGTTTGTTTACATCCTGTTATAACCACTGTTCCCTTTTGTTGTTCCCATTCTCCCCTGCTTTGCCAACGGGGCGGGGGGATGGAGAGTGAGTGTGCGTGCGGCTGTGTGGGGCCCAGCTGCCAGCTGGGGCTGAACCACGACATGCCTACGCTGATGTTCATGTGTCTGTAGAGTGAGCTGGCCATAGCACCATAGGAGCTCACTGAAGCTTTTTACCAGCGCTCATGCAGCTGGACTGCTGCAGATGTCTGAGCGAGAATCTCTGGCCGTGAGAAACATGAGCAACTTCAGTTGACTTTCTTTCGTATGGAACCGTTAAGACTAACATATTTAACAGTGAGAATAGCAAGTCATTGGTATAGCTAGCTTTGAAAAGTTATGTAGTATGTCGTTGGAGACCTTTGGGAAGAAGCTGGGGAGGTATGTCAGGAATGGCATTAAAGGTGACTGACTTTGCCTTTAGGATAAAGATGCTCTGAGAGATCACTTGGCGTTACTTCTAGATATTTTTTTGTAATATACATTATTACATAGATTAATTTTTTAGAGTAGCTTCAGCACAGAGGGGAAAAAATCATTAATACTACTGTTTTCTGATGAATAAGCTACTGACTGGTTTTGGTTTTTACCCCCATTCTACTGCTGGATACCTTTGGATGTGCTTAAATGTGTGTTGGTATATACCTGTGTGGCCTGGTTTTGGCTAGGATAGAGTTAATTTTCAGACGGAGCCAGGACAGGTAAGCTGAGCCGAGCAGGGGGTGCTGTGCTGTACCATATGACATACCATGTGCTGCCATGCTCCCCTTAAAAGGGAGCCAGGCGGGGAGGAGCAGTTCCACCTGGCTCTGGGACCGACTGGGCGTGAGCTGAGGGTCCAGTCATTCCACATTTGGTAAGTTGCCTGTTCTTATCACCTCTTTTGCATATTTTGTTACTAGTGCTGCTGTTGTTTCCCTCTCCCTCTGCTGTCCCAGTAACCTACCCTTACCCCAACCCACAGGGTTTTGCCTTTGTTTTCCTGTTTCTCCTCCCCATCCCACTGGGGGTGTGGGGTGGGTGAGGGTGTGAAGGAGCAGCTGCGTGGTGCTCAGCTGCCGGCTAGGGCTGAACCACGATGCTATGTAAAAAAATGTAATCATACTAAATACTTTTATTTTTATTCAGTCTTCATACAGGAATTTTTACCACCAAAAAGCAAGTAAATTGATGCCAAGTGTTGTCAGCCTTTATATGCCATTTCATATGCCATTTCATGTATGCTGTGTCTTGATTCTGCATTTCCATTTTTTTGTTTGTATCTTCAGATTAGAAAATCAGGGAAACAATTTTCTGGGTGTGCAGAGCATACTGTCTGTAAAATACTTAGTTGATAATTGGAGCTTGTAGAAGGCATTTGAATACTGAGTTTTAGTCCTTCTAGCCATGTTTCAATCTTGAAAACTCAATTTTCTTCATCTGGGGAAATACTTCATTCACTGAAGAGTCTTTCCAGGAAACAAGCTGAAGTACGTAAGCTCTTAGTGAAATTCAGTGTTTGAAGAGTGGAACAGGCTTATTCCAATTTCTTCTTTGCTTTGCTCCATTTAAAAAAAAAAAATAAAAATTTGATCATTCTAGTGCTTATCTGGAATATTTCTGGATGAGATAGTACCTTCCTGGGATTGTGTACATGGCAGATTATTTCCTTTTCTTTACCACTGAGTGTATTTTAGACTGGTACTTATACATCATAGAATCATTAAGGTTGGAAGAGACATCCAGGATCATCTAGTTCAGCTGTCCCCCTACCACCTATAACCCACTAAACCATGTCCCTAAGTACCACATCCAACCTTTTGTTGCTTAGCAAAGTTATTTCCAGTGATGATATCGAATTAAATGCTATGCGAAACCACCCCCCCCTCATGATTACAGACTGTAAAGATTACTATAAAGGCAATTTCTGCATAACAAATTCTCAATTGGCAAACGTGTTTACATCATCAAATATGAAAGAATCATTAAGGCCCTTGATGGATGGATACATTTTTCCTCTTACTAACAGTGTTTCAGAAGTCGGTCTGAGTGCAATGTAAGCCTTTCTAAAAGCAATAGAATTGAAGCAAATAGGTCTTTTCAGCACCCCTATCTTGTCTTTACTAGCGTTTTTTTTAGCCTTCATTAACCATCATAGGAGTTTGGAGGAATTCTCTGATGTCTACTTTACTTCTCTTTTGAAATAGCTACCTAAAAAAATCTTCAAAAGCTTTTGGTTAAAACTTATAAATTTATTTAAATTTTATTTATTTTTTCATTTTTAAGGAAATATAAGTTTACAGGTGCAGAGGCATAGTATTATCATTAGCTTTTCTGTGAAGTGAATTAAGGCCTGTTACAACCTTGCTGTTTTCTGTTCTAAGAGAAATAAAAAAGTCTAAGATATGGTTCAGACGTTATGTTCCCTATCATGAGCCTCTAACTGTGCATGTGTGTTGCTCTGGGTTCAGGAGTTAGATGTTTTTGTGTGTGTGTATTTTGTTTTAAACAATAACAACATAGGTTCTGTACTGTGTTTTGTGGCGAAAATGCAAATCCTTTTTTTCATAAGCCAGAACAGGGACAAAACAAACAAGCTTCTCTTCCTTCCCCTTCTTCCAAGGATAAAGTTTGCAACCATCACTGTCTCATATTGGTAATGGTTTCTTTAAAATGAAGGTTTAATCATTCAGCTACTTGTAGGGCAAATGAATGTCTAACTTCTCCTGCTGCCTGCTCAATGACCTACATTCAGTGTTCTGAATTGACCATTAAGTTGGGTGAAGGAGAGCACTGATTGATATTTTTTTAATTGTTGCTTATCATGGTTACATTGGTGTAGTGCACTGTGTGTCTAAATAAACATATAGTAACTGTATACATATGTATGAAGTTCCCATGTACTCTTAGCTGCTTAGCCTCGGGGCGGTGGGAGCAGTTGCTGCCAGTAAGGCTGGTTGATTCTAACTGGCTGTGCTCAGGGGTGTCTCCTTGTTGCGGCTTGGAAGACTGGCAGCGCAGAAAAGGGCAATGCTTGTCTCAAACAGCTTCCCTGTTGCATCATAGCTCAGTGAATTTGCCGTGATGTTGATGTTTTGGGTGCAGTGCTCATATTAAACAGTCAAAATATAATTGCCTTCATCTACTTATTATAAGTGATTGTGATACTGCACACAGTTCTTAACCAAGCCTCTTTTCCCTTCTTTATCTGAATGTGTTTTGTTTTAGCTAGGTATTTCTGATATTTTAATTCCGTTGTTCCCAAAAGGAGTTTTAGAAGTTCAACTATCACTTGCTTTTAATGATAATAAATGCCAAATTCCACTTTATAAAAGGAATTTAAAAGCGTGAAGTCATGTGTAGTGTCTCTGAAAAACTTTACCAGTCATTGAATTAGAGAAGTGAAAAACTGGTGACTTTGGGGGGGTGTGGGGTGGGGGAGGGAGCAGACTGACTTTCTGTTCTTCATTATTGATCTTTCTGTATTTATTGAAATAGAAGAGGGGAAATGATGAACTTCGTTGACAGGCAGGCTATATGTATTGATTGTATTCAGAACAATACCCTTAATATATGTTGACACTCTCATCTGCTTGACTGAGTTGTTGAACTTAATGTATCCAGTCCTTTTCCACAAGAATTTTGTGTAGGAGGGAATCTTGTTATAGCAAAGCTACAGAAATGTGTATTTGAAAACATCTACTCTAAGAGTAGTGTTGTGGGTTTTTTCTTTTCTTAAAGTGGAGAAAGAATGTGTGTGTGTGTTCCTGTGCATCCTCCCAACACACTGATGGGTTTAATTTGCATGCAGGAAATATTTTCTAAATTCTAAGTCGAAGGTGTCCAGTTACATGTCTGCTGTTTAGCTCTTTTTTTCTTTTTCTTTTTTTTTTTCAGAATAGAATTGTAGCAGATTGGTAAAGCTTAACAGTTGACTATTGTGCATCACTTCGAGTTTTATAGAATTAAGTGTTGATGCAGGAACTTGTGTTACTAATGTTGCCTGTCTGTTGAAAGCTGTACACTGGAAGCTGTATGTTGGCCCGTTCATCATAAAGGAAGCTCGATGAGGTTATTCTTAGTTGGAATTTGTAGCCTTTTCCATGGAGGCATCCAAAAATTACGGTCAAGGCTGGCACAAAGTAGTCAGGCTGCAGACTCCCTTTCTCCCCTCCATGTCCCGAAGACGATTCTGGCTCTGCCATGCTTTGTTCATTCGCTGGGATTACTCGTGCTGGGTACTTCTTCAAGAGCTGGTAGGACCTTCCTTCAGTGGGCACAGCATATTTCACTGCAGTGTTTTACCCAGAACGTGGCAGATGCTTGTTATGAAGTTTAATGCCAGGTTAAAGTGTTTGAATGTCACGCTGTCTTTGGAAGCAGTTTGTTCATTCATTGTCCAAGTGAGGCTTTTGGCAGGTTCTAGTGCTGTCTTATATGTGATAAAAATGCAGAGCTAGTAGTAAGGATATGCTAAACAATACTGCATGGTAGCTATTCCTTCAAGTTGAAGTAAAGCAACTGTGCACATAAGACCTGCATGAGCATACCCTATTTGCTAGCTTTGGTGGAAAACATTCTTGCACCGTAACAGTTAAAACTGGTGTGTTTTCCTTTGAGGTAGGATTCATTTTGAACAGTTTTCTTAGTTTTCATGGTGCTGGAGAGTGGTATTTATAATACCCTGACTCACTGCATTATGGATTGTTGAACTTGAATCATACTGGGCAGAAAATATCTGGATTGTTCCCTTGCCATTGCACTTCAGAAAGCATTTCTGTCAATTGCTGTGTAGCTCTGCTCTTAGTAGTTGTATCAGCTTGTGAAGAAAAGGTTCTCGTTTTGCCTGACTGGTGGTTGGTGTATTACAGACCCTTGGTAGATAAACATCAGATTAAAATCTTATCCTTGTATAGTACTGTAAGCTGTAGGAGTCAAATCCTGTAAGTTTTCATCACACTTCTGACCTTTGAAGACTGTATTATCAAATAATTTTCAGTGCAGAGCAGTGAGTAAGAAGTACTTAAAGGAATTGCGAAGCTCGTTAGAATATTACATCAAGCTTCTCTATCATTAGCTTGGTTTTATTGTTGCCTTGACGAAGAAAAAGATGAATAATGCAGTCCTGATCTCTAAATATTTTCTGTCTGTGACTTTAATCTGTCAATAATCTTTTTTTAAAGCAAGTTAAATAGAAGAGCAGATCAGAACTGATCCCTGATGGTCTGCTGTGATTTGCCTGTATTCCCCAGTTTATCCAAACTGCTGCCACAGGAGCTCAGATATCAGTCAAGTAGCATACCACCTATAAAATACAGTAGGGAGGGAATTTTTAACTAATCCTGTCCAGTTCTGCCTCGCCAGTGTAATATCTAAACACTTCTGACTGCAGCAATAAAAACAAGTTCATGGTCTTGTGTATGCCTGTATACATGCTACCACAAACAATTGTTCTGCGTTTACAGCAGGCAGTGTTTTTCCTCCAGCCTACTTACATTACGATTTTTATGTAACTTGGTTTTTGTAGTCTGATTATGCATATCCTAACAAGAAGGAAAAAACAACATATGAAGGGTGGGGAGGCTGGGAGAATATAAACTATGCAAAGTTTTGTTGGCCTTGGACTCATGGGTAGGCTCCTCCCTGATAGAAGTTAAAACAATCTCTAGTAGTAACTTTAGCTGGAACAACTTCATAGAGAAAGTCTGGCACACCCTGTCAGCTGCTCTATTGCTGTGTTCATTAGAGCTCAGCAGCACATCATAACTTTCGGTAGCCTCAGGGAATGAGGTAGTTAAAACCGCACTGCAGCTCAAATTCTCTAACATTAGTGTTTTGAACAAAACTTCATTTAAGTGAAATTTTAGGGAGTGGGTCTGCGGTGGCTTTATAATGTTGTGGAACATATGCATCAGGCAGTGAAGCTTCTTGAGCAATTTTATCCCCTAAATCTAGGTGGCTGTTGGTGGAAAATTGCTCTAACCATGTAGTTGTCTCTTTGGACATGTCTTCAGAGGGCAGGCTCAGCTGGAAGGGAAGCTGCAACATAAACTTCTTGCTGGATGAAATAACTAGTAAATACTTCTCATGGATAATGTATCAGCCCCTGCTGTGTTAGTTTTCTTAAATCTCTGCCTCTTGTCACTCTTGGTGGAACACACTAGTAATGGTAAGAGCAGTTTTCTGTGACTGGATCAATGACTTGGAAGAGAACAGAGCTGTTAAAAGAATAGTCTCTTACTTCTAGCAGGAGAAGCATTTACACAAAACATTGAAAGCATTTACACAAAATACTCTTTTTCTGAGTGAGGTGAAAATTGAAAGCTTAAATAACCAAAAGCTTTCAAGGTCCAGTCATTATGTTTGCTTACCTGCACTGATGACAGATTCCTAAAGAAAGCTTGACTGTTCAAGTGTCTGGGAATATCTGAAGTTGTGTTAAATAGTATCTGATAAGATTTTGGGCAGCTGAAATTTGTTAAATGTACTTTAAAAGAAAACAAGAACTAGGTGGAGAACTTTTCAAAAAGTTCTGGAATAATTTGTGTTCTGTTTTATTTTTATATTCAGGTATCATGGTTTCTTGTAAAAATAGCTTTCTTAAGGTTAGGCCACATAATTTTAGCATAAAAATACACACAAACCATCCTTCAGCTATACCATCTGCCTGAGGGAATGCTGGTTGTTTACCCAGTGTTCATTCTGTAATGGAAGGCTGTGGGAAGTAAAAGCACAAATATCATCCTTAACTGTGGAAAACATAAGATTGGAAAGGGCTTGAAGCCCTTAAAGCTGTGAAGTATTCATGTTTTATTCAGTTACACTCTCAAGTCTATTTTTTTAATAAAGTCAAATTTTAAAAGAAATTTTCCTGTTGTGTCCCCCCTTTCCCGCCCTGCAAAAAAAACCCCCAACAAAACAAACAAACACACACACCCCCACACACACACACACACAAAAACCACAAAAAAAACAAACCCAAACCACCAAAGTAACCAAGCTTGCCTTTGGATGTGTCATCTTCTTGAAATATTGATCTGTGTTTGTCGCAGATTGTATCAATTTTAACCAAAGGTGAGGTTTGTTTGTTTTCTGTTTGGAAACAGCTGTAGCCAAATAAAATATTTTTGTGCTAATGTCAGATAGCTTCTTTTCGTGGTCAGGGGAAAGAGTCACGAGAGGAAGAGCAGAATGGAAAGAATCGATGTGTGACTACACAAGCTGATAGAACTACAGACTTCTCTTGACTGTGAATCACATATTGCAGCATGATGTTGTCATTTTGCAAGACAGGTCTTTCAGTCCATACTGAGATACTGTGAGTACTAAAGCATTTAATCATTAACTTCCAGTGGTAATGAGGGTTTTTTTGTGATCCAGGTGATGAAAAATAACATTAAAGGCTCTAATTGCCTTTTAAATATGACAAAAATGTCATTTTGTGAAGTCACGTTTCAACTCTTACATTATAATCACAGAATGGCAGAACAGGTTGGAAGGGCCCTTGAAAGGTCATCTGGTCCAACTTTTACTGATTAAAGAGCATATTAAAAAAAATAGTGTGTAGTGAGACAGTGTTCTCATTCCAGCAACCTGCTAGAATTATTCAGAGTAGCAGTCTAAACAGTAGAGTTATTGTCAAGAATTGTATTAACCATTCATTTAGACAGCACAGTTTCAGAGACTTGAGTAATCAGAGGTGTACTATTGCTTTGTATCACTTTGGACTCAAAGTTTAACGAAGTGGAGAAAATCTCTGAAGAGTTACTTGTATTGTTGCTTTCTACAGCTTTGCATTTCCTGTTGTAAGCATTTACCCATAAGCTATGGTTTCAGACAGTTTCAGCTCAGTCTTGGTCATTTTCTTAATGGATTTCATAAAGACTGTCCGTAGCGCAGAGCTTTCTGTGGATCAGACAAACATTCGTTCTTTCAATTTGCTCTTTTTAAAGAAAAAAAAAAAAAACCACAACAAAAAAACCCCACCAACAACAACTTATGTGATTTAGAGAAATCAACTTGTTTTCATGATGTCTCTCTTCTTCTCGCATGTCTAAAATGTAGGACTGGAAAAAATGGTTGAAATGCCCTTTTTCTGTAAGTAGATCCTATTTTAAAAAAAACAAACATTGTGGACAGTTTCTTTTAGTCATCTTAGTTATGGAAGTTTTACTTTGGCAAGGTTTCTTTTAATTACTCTTAAAATACTCCTTTTTCTTTATGGTTAATCAATTGAATTCTTTCTGCAGCTGTTTGTTTTGCTTCTTTCCATATCAACTGTTTTCTGTCAGCGGATTATCTCTGTGGTTCTCTTAGGCTACAAGACCTTCTTGGAGAAATTTCAGTCACTAAACGTAGTTCCTTCACTTCGAGTTAATTCTTGTTTTAATTTTGCGCACTTCCTTCCTGAATGTGAATATTCACTAGTAACAAGCCATTGTCCGTGTGCCACTGTTTCTGCTTAACTCGATTTCCAGCTGTCCAGTTCTACGCAAGAATCTACCGTTTTTTTAAACAAATAAAACAACGCTATTCTTCCTTTGTCAACCATCGCTTATGCCGACTCTTCCATTACTAATGCAGGGTAGTAATGTTGCTGATTGTCTTTTAACCTTGCGTATTTATCCCATCCCCTTTTATCATCTTGTTTTTCTGAAGTAGTCCACTCTTCTGACTTCTCTGTCATACAGTCAAGCTCTTTATTTCTCCATACCTCATCTGCTCTGCTGGACCTCATTTTTGGTTTGCTTTGCTTTTTATTTTTCTCTTGCCCTTTGTTTCTAGAATCCTACTACAGCTGTAAACCCTGACTTCCACTATACCATTTCCGTGAAAATTTAATATCCTATCACTTGGCTTCATTCCCTGCTCAGGAGGAATCACTTGGAGTGCAGAATTCCTATTTCTTATTCTCCCTTCATGCTTTGCCTGCAGACCAGTTGAATGTTTGCTGTTTCTCTTGGGTTTTGTGTACTCCATACTTCATTAGTGAGTGTTTGTTGGGAGATGAAAAGGTGTAATATTTGATTAAAGCAGTCCTAGTACTTCCTTGTCAGCTCTGTACCACGGGGTCACGTAGCAGAAGGGCAAAGAAATTGTTCCTGAAAAATGGTTTGGGTTGTTTGGTTTTTTTTGGCCACGGAGACTGGTTGTAAAACCATTTGGAAAATTAAGAACTGCACAGAATAGCAAAGAAACAATGACTATTAGAGCAGCCTTATAGATTTGTATTTTTGACTGTGAATGAGTGGTCATTAGGACGTGGTGCTGGGGATGGGTCATTGGACATAGATGCGTTGCATTCTTTTACATGTTTGGGATTCACCTGTAAACTTCGCTTTAGCTAGTCGTGCTCTGGCTTCCTTTTCACCTGTTAAAGCATATTACTCCCTCGCTGTAGCAAAACTTCACTGTTGTTCATACTTCATTCTCTTTTGCTTATTAATCTCCACAGGGAGAAAATTTACAGCTTCTTCCCCTCTTTTTACAGTGTTCACCATAAATACTATCATGTATATGTATTAAAAAGTATTTCATTTGCCATGTGTTGAGGCTTCACTGAACGACATGGGAGAGAGGAATACAAATTGATCTCTCAGCACACCTGTCCTCGTGTTTTAAAATTAGCTTTAGCCCTGGTTCCTTTATTTGTTATAAGCTGTCTTGCAGCATTTCTTGCAAAAGAGTGTGGATGAAAATTGAGTAATATGGTAACTTTTTCCTTTTCATAAAATGCTTTATGTCTGATAGCGTGACATGTTAATAACAGTTTGTCAAACATCTGTATGTACACAGAATATAGAATAAAAGAAATGCAAATTCTTTGAGCCTTGAAGTGCTGCATAAGCAGACAATTTCTCTTAAATTATAGCAGGAGTGCATCAGTTTGAGGGCTGATTTTAAAATTGTTGTTCCTAAGTATAGAAGTGGTTTTGAAAGAATGGGTTTTGTTTCCTTTTGAGCATAATACAAATATCTCAAGAATAGGATGGAACTGATATTCAATAAATTCTGGAAACTTAATATAATATATGCAGTACACATGCAACTTTGTCAAGCTATGTCTTGACTATGTGCTTTTATCTGTCAAAGCAATCTGAGTCAGAGTACACAGAATTTCCTAGAATAGGAATAACTTGACTGACATGTCCTTTATTTTAAGATGTTATTTTTACTGAACCATTAGTTTCATAATCTAGTTATCAATATTCTTGAAACAAAGGCAGTTACCACCAAGTTGCTAAGTGACTCTAAGCTTGCATATAAGGGGTTGCAGTGTAAGGAAAAGGGGTAGACTGCCCACTTCTGATGCTTCTAGTATGAAACAAAGAATTCTTGTCTAACTTTTCAGTTTTATTCTTTGACACTGATGTGGCTGCAACTTGTATACAAATTAGTTTTGTCTTACTGGACGTGTTAGAAGAACCCTTGAATCATAATGTAGCTGATTGCAGGATTACCTTTTGACAAGGAATGCTGTTTCCTGATTACCCAAAATGCTGGCTAGTGCTTTGTTTTGATTTTTAAAGCACACGGAAGCAGGATCTTTGAGGTGCAGACGATGGGGAGTCTCAGGGGACAACTGATGCCACCCTGTGCAAGCTGTGCACAGTACAGTGTGCAGCCTTCATTACGAGGAGGGTGCCGCTGCGCAACTGCTCCGCTCACACCCACTGGCTGGCCAGATCTTTAAGTGCAGTATGACCAGCCACAGGGGATTGAGGCTCAAAGCTTCTGGGGCACATTTTCATAGATATGGTATTTTAGCTCATGCTAAACTGGGGTCCTCAGTACAGGAAAGACAAGGAGCTTCTGGAGCAAGTCCAGAGGAGGGCCACAAAGCTGATCAGAGGGCTGGAGCACCTGCCTTATGAGGACAGGCTGAGGGAGAGTTGGGCTTGTTCGGCCTGGAGAAGAGAAGGGGAGACCTAATCGTGGCTTTCCAGTACCTAAAGAAGCCTACAGGAAAGATGGAGAGGGGCTGTTTACATGGGCAAGGAGTGATAGGACAAGGGGTAATGGGCTTAAACTAAAAGAGAGAAGATTTAAATTAGATACTAGGAAGAATTTCTTCACTGTGAGGGTGATGAGGCACTGGAACAGGTTACCCAGAGAAGCTGTGGATGCCCCCCTCCCTGGAAGTGTTCAAGGCCAGGTTGGATGGGACTTTAGGCAACCTGGTCTAGTGTAGGTTCCCCCTGTTCATGGCAAGGGGGTTCGAACTAGATGATCTTTGTGGTCCCTCCCAACCCAAACCATTCTGATTCTATTTGTAGTTATTTTATTGAAATTGAATCTGGATTAAGGGAGTAGCAGGCATAATTCACTGGGAATGATGATGGCTGTGGAATGTCTAAAATGTGATTAAGCAAGGTATCAAGATACTGTTTCTGGATATTTCAAATACCATGAGGGTCTGCAGGATTTTCTTCACTGCTGTAGTAGAGTATGAAAAGAACAAATTATAGAAGTAATGAATTAGCTTACTCCCTTTGGTGTTGACCATAATGGATTGAAGGAGACGACTGTGGCAGGTAAAAGATTGATTTACCAAACTGATGTGTGCCAATACATGCAAACCCTGACTTGATAGGATCTAGAATCTGGAAGGGGTCATAATATTTGAACAGTAAAAGGTGATTCTTATGGTCATTTCTCAAAAAATTGGGTGTGCTCTGAAAGCAAATGCTGAGCAATATAACTTATGTTATCCCTTTCCACTTGTGCACCTTTGGGATTGTTTTGCTGCTCTGAAATGCAGAGAATGTTCTAATATCTTTGTCACCTTTCCCATATCTGTGTTGTACCAGTAAGTGCTTTATGCACAGTTGATAACTTCTAAAGAATGTAATGTTGTTTTCTTCCAGGTTCTCTGTGTTAGTTGTTTGAGATGCACTGTCCAATGAAGTTGGTGAGGTATCAGGAAGCATAACTCAGATTGGGGGGGGGCGGGGGGTGTGTGCAGAAAAGAGCTGTGGTTCTATCTGCAGCCAGTGTATCCTTCTGAACAGTACAGCTGATCTTTAGGTGGATTACTACCATATCCAGTTCAACCAAGTTTTCTTTTATTTTGTATCTGATATACGGTGTCTGCATTTGTTCAGAACATCATTAAAGTTATTGCACAGATGGTTAGGTGTCTGTTGTGCCTGACCTGCTGTTGGATTGTGTTTGAACTTGGTTATTAGTGTTTCACAGAAGTGCTTACAGGGGTAATCACACGCTTATTAGGTGGCGTTTTTTAGATAAGACATTTCTATTTATTGTTCTAGGAAACTTTAACCTCTTATTTATCAAATTGTTTTGATGCACTCCAGGGGAAACAGTAGTTTCCACGTTCACAGCAGTAATTCCTAGTTGCGAGAATCCTGGACCACTACTATAGCCAAACATTTGGTTATTCGGTGTACTCTGACATACTGTCTGGAAAATCTTCCTTTGAAGACTGAACAGTGGTTATCCTCTAAGGTCGTGTTATTCTGATTCCTATTTGTAATTTCAGAACTGTTAACTTTTGGTTGTAGATTATATATAAACACTAAAAAAACAAACTCCGAGCCTTAAATCCTGTTAGCTGGAACCTCCACCTGTGATACCAAACAATACTGTATCTGTGGCCCCATAATGTTAAATCGTTCATCAGCAAGATCTCTTATGTAATCTGTAACCTCAGTCTGCAGATTAGCATTGTTTATCGTAATGCAGTAATAAAATTTAATTTTCTACTCATGCATTGCTGTATTTTTTAACTCTGCAGGGTCATCCACATGATAATCACTTTTGGCTGTGTCTCATCTCTATTATGTATTCCACAGGATCTCTGCTGATAACGTTTGTGTAAGCTTTCAAGATGCAACTGCCTCTTATGTTACTAAATCCTTTTCATATAGGAGGATAAGTACAAATAGGTTAAACAACATCAAGAGAACTTACTACAGTCTGGGTCTGTATATTTGCAATTTGTGTAGTATTGTGCAGTATGCTATGTTCAGTTTTGAAGTTCAGCATCATTACTATACCAAGAATCCACTATGAATTTCCTGCATAATTTCTAAAAATAAACTTAAGGCTGAGCTTCATATTATGGTACAATGAATTAGTAAAAGGCTGGGATTCCTATTAAAGTAAACTGATTAGTGTACTGTACTGGCAAAAGAAAGCCCTCAGTGATATTGGTCTGACAACAGTGGTGGTAGGTACAATATGAAATTCTGGTTTAAAAATCAACCATTAAAAAAAATCTAAATATTTTTAGTACTGGATATTAGGATTTATTATTTGTTCATGGAAAATCTAAACAAAAGAGCCACCCCCCCTGCATAACCCTACCTATAAGAATGCATTTTCCAATGTCATGAGATACGACCCTTTCTGAGAATTGTTCAGCACAAAACCTGGTCTGCGATGCTTATGTAGAATGCTAAGGAATTACAGGAACTTTAAGCAGGTATTGAGTTGGTCGATTTTTTTTCTCCAGCAGGGACAGGGAGAGGAGAAAGGAAGTCAGCCAAGTATCAGTTTGTTTTTACTCCAAGTACTTGAACTAGCTGATGTCATTCCAGGCCATGAGCTTTTGAATCCGTGTTTACTTGTTCCATTGAGAGAAGTATATGCAACTCTGATAGCTCTGTATCTTTCTTAGGGAAGGAGTACTTGAGTGAGATTTCTGTGGTATTTGAAGGACTTCAGGCAATCTTAAGCAGAATTCCTGTGTTTCTGCGTGGGATTTCCAGAAAAATACTTATGAAAGTGCACACATTGCAAGTTCTGAAGTGTGTTAGGTGAACTGCAACTGCTGTCATAATTTCAGATGAAGTTATTAGGTGAAATATTTAAATTCATTAAATGCTGTAAGATATAGTTCAAGTCATATGTACTAGCTTGAAAAGCATAATAGGAAACACGGGTCAAGAAACTATTTTAAACTAGTCAGTAGAGTCTGTTTCCTTCATGTAAGTGAATTATTGTGGTTTAATTTTTGACAATTTCATAGCTTCTTTCTCAAGGTGCAGAGTTTTTGGGTTGTTTTTATTTTTCTTTCTCAAAATGGTAACCAAACATTAAATCAATAGGAAGGCCATAGCTTGAACCAGAACTTAGAAAACATAGAAACCTAATCTTTAATCTGTCTAGTCTCACCTGTCCTGTAGCACAGGAAGAATACTGCCTAGTAAATTGAGGTTGAATTGGTGTTTAGTCAGCTCTTACCCAGTGTAATGGGGGACTGACACAGTCCCTGTCATGGAAGATATGGAGTTAATATACTGGAGGATGTGTCAGAATGGGGGGGGAGGGGGGAGAAAAAGGAAAAAAAGGAACCCACAAAAACCGCACCCAAAACCCACAGGTCTGAAAGGAGTTTACAAAGCAAGTTCTTCAGCAGAAGTCTTCACTCTCAACATTTTGGTAGCAGTTAAGGGAGTTGCCATTCTCTCCCTCACCAATGGCACTGCAGTTTGTGCAGTCCTGTACTGGTTCTGTACTGACCCAGGTCAGGAACTGATTCAACTGAAAAATATTTTTCTCTTCCTGTGTCCTTTTTCAGCCTGCTCACTGCAGTCTGATTCTTTCGGTGGCTGTGAAACCCACAACATAGGACATAGTGAAAGCCAAGGCAAAGGGAGGAGGTAGCGGGCAGCAGTACCTGATTTAAGCCGTAGAAGTACCAAGCTTCTAACCGTAGCCTGTGTTGTCTCTGCATTGCAGCTTGTTTGGGGCTCGTACAAATCCCGAACAAACCAATTCCATGCATTTGTGCAGATCTTTATTTGAGCTTCATGAGATCAAGTGATAATGCAAGTTTTGCATTTATTAAAAGCAAAATAAAAATACTGTGCATAAATAAACTAGGAACAAAGTGAAATTCACAAGGCTGATGTATTATCAAGGGTTTTCCTAAACAGCAGCTATTTCTGTTACCTTAAGACTTACTTCAAATGTGCTTTTTATCAAAACCTCGAACAGCAGTTTCCATAGTCTCCCCCTGAGCCATGTATACTGGGATGTGCATTCAGAGGAAGCTAAGGACACAACAGCCCCTTACATAAAGGAGAGGTTAGTGACCTACTCAGTGCTCTCAGCCACAGAAGGGCAGCTCACAACCCAAATAGTTGTTTCAGCTCAGGCACCCAAACTTCTCAAAGATGGCTGTTTGTGTCCCATTTTTGTGGTCAATGGTTCGGTGCCCAAGTGGACATCAGTGACAAGTGGCGTTCCTCAGAGGTCAGTACTTGGACCGGCACTGTTTGGTGATGTGGACAGTGTGATCGAGTGCACCGTTAGCAAGTTTGCTGATGACACCAAGCCGTGTGGTGTGGTTGACAGGCTGGAGGGAAGGGACGCCATCCAGAGAGACCTTGACAGGCTTGAAAGAGGGAGGATTTTGGTTGGACATTAGAAATTCTTTACTGTGAGGGTGGTGAGGCACTGGAACAGGTTGCCCAGAGAAGCTGTGGAGGCCCCATCCCTGGAAGTGTTCAAGGCCAGGTTGGATGGGGCTTTGGGCAATGTGGTCTAGTGGAGGGTGTCCCTGCCCATGGCAGAGGGGTTGGAACCTTCCAACCCAAACTGTTCTATGATCCTATGATATCTGTCTTATAGGCAGTTATCTCTACCAGATTTATGTGAAATATATGATTTATTTCCTTAAACTATTGTTCTTTTTTGCCACTAACTGAAGACTTAGGAAGTGTCAACATTATAGATGGTCTCAATCTTCATTTTTACATTTATTGCAATGCATTAACTAACAATGTTATATTTATTGCAAAAGTAGTTGTGTCCTCATCTTTCTCAGGAGAAATGTTGTTTCTGTTTGGCAATGTCAGGTGAGTTGGGGAGAGCGTATGGTAGTATCATTTTTCCTGTCACATTCTAATCCTTGTGAGTATCTCATGGTGGGCTGTAAGTAACGAACCGTTTCCCTCTTAAGCCAAAAGTATTGGGTCAGATAGCATCCCTTTTTCTGGGTTTTTATGCAAGTACGATGCTAGTGTGTGTGTGCACCGTGGGTAGGAAAGAAAGCTATGTAGATTGAAGGTCTTATTGCTGCATGGATGACCTTTCTGCGAGGTCTGTTCAAAATGAAATTAATAGGTCTTATGTGTGGATAATTTGACAAACACAGGAGGGTGGAAAAGTTTCTGCCCCTTTTTTGGATCACTCCTTTAATGCCTAATGTGTGTGGGTGGTGTAGCTGTGAAATATCACTTGGCTAATGATGCATTTCAGCTCTCCTTAAGAGAAATTGACGTGGTTCAATTATTTGCTTTAAAGTAATCTGATCCTAATTAGTTTCTTGCAACCTCACTGGTCATATTCAATACCTGTTATTCTGAGAATGGTTAGGCCTAACTCAGCATGTAAAATACAACTGAATCAGACTTCCATTTAAAATATAATTAAAACAAGTAAGCCTTACTATTCCCACAGCATTATCCATCAATCTTTGAACATTTGTAAGCTACTGGACAGCTCCTTTAACCAGTCTGTTTAGCAGTACTGTACTTGCTGTTATGTTTCGTGCTGTTCAGTTTAAGTAGCGAGAGGGAGACATTGAGATAAAATCTTTCGAATGGGGTAGGGCTGCTCTGCTCCCTTCCCCTGTAATTTTAGTCCTTGCATCCTTTCAATCTGAATGCTTTTTCTTTCTTTCCCTGATGTAGTTTCTATAGCTATTCTGGATCACATTAAACTTCTTGTGTTGGCAGTCTTCGCAATTATACAGCATTCAGTAAATCTCTGACAAGGCTAAATTGACTTCTGAAGAGCCTTTTGAAGGCCTCATTACCATCAGTTTCTGTCCTGACATGCTAATAGGGACTCATCCTTGCACTTCTAGCAGTGCCAGAGAATTAAGTGCCTGAATACCTGTCCCTATGCAGTATAAATTTTCTAGGATAGCACTCATTTCTTTTAGTTTCAAATAGCATATACTTCACGGATGTGATGGAGTAGGTCTGTTGAAACCTGGAACTGGGATGCAGATGTGTTTGCTTAAGAAATGTTATACCAACTGATGCAGCCACTTACTTTTTGTACATAGCTCGCTCTAGCTGGCAAAACTTTTTTAGGTTCATAGGTACACAAGATTCTGTTCACGTGAGAGCAAACGATTTGAGTGTTCTCAAGTTTGGGAGAAGGACAGAAGGATTCAGTGGTTGTCTCTCACCAGTGCCATGGGAGATTTTGCCAGCAAATGTTATAAACAGCTGTTGCAGTAGTTAGGCAAGTCAGATGATGGGTACTAATTACTGTATCCTAGTGATTCCCAGATATTCTAATGTCCCATTTATTGTTTCATCAACAGAGGCTGAGCTCTAAAAAAAAAAAAAGTTGTTGCTTCTTGAAAAGGCAGTGACAGAAAGTGCCAGGCAGGGGAGAACTCAAACAGAAATGCTGCAATGCTTTTTAATATAGAATTTTAATATTAAATCTTTTTCTCAAATGGTCATGTGGAAAAGTGGAAGGGGGAAATTAAATGCCTTAAACTGAGGAGTCCTTTTTTCTTGATGTTTTGTTTATTTCAGGCGGGAAGCAAGGTAAGTTTGGTTTTAGTAAAGCTTCTTACCTAGCAGCAGGATGCTGTTCTGAGTGAGCATAAACTGAATTGGTACTGTTTGCAACGGGTCACTAAGTAGGAATAATTACGAGATGGAAAAGATAATGGAAATAGACATCTGTGAAACAATGAAATGTTTCTTAAGAGAATAAGACTGTAGGATGGGGTGTTCCCTTCCCTCCCCACCTCCATCCCCACCCCCCCCAGGTGCTGTGCCTGTTAATGTGTACTTATGTAATTAAGATAACGAATGCTGGTAAGTTTTTAAAACTTGTGTTTCTAGAAGATTCGAGGTGTGGGTTGTTGTTTTTTTTTCCCTTTAAGTTCACTATGAAGCAGCCTAAACAATGTAATGGCTTTATTACTACTTTTTTCTTTTCTATTTTTATTTTTTACAAAGGTTTGGTACTTGCGTAGGGTGTCCCTGCCTATGTCAGGGGGGTTGGAACTAGATGATCCTTGTGGTCCCTTTCAACCCAAACCATTCTATGATTCTATGAAATTCCCAAGTGATTTGCCAATTTAGTTTCAATTGGCAGGCAGGGTCAGACCTGCAGGAATTGTACTAGCTGTTGACAGTATGTTGTTATTTTAAATTCTTTGAAGTTGTGGAAGCGAGTCTTTATGGTGTGAAGCAAACCCTGTGTGCGTGTGTTTTTCTTTTTAATATGAAACTGAAAACTGAACTTAAATGCTTGGAGAACTTCTTAAAGTACCCAGGGTTTTACTTTTTTGTTTCAAACACTTTTTACATTTCAGTTCCATTTTCAGTTTATAAAACTATACTGAAATTTAAATTTATTTAGTCAGGAAGGCTCTATTCTGTAAAATAAAGGTTTGTTTAATAGGATTTGTGTTTTCAAGGACTGATGTGAAAAATTTTCTTTTTTCTTGTTTGTACTGCTTATGTAGGAAAATAGTGAGGTTTTTAATCTCNCAACAATTCTGTCTAACTTCTTTCATTTCAAAAGAATGTAATAGATACGGTTTCTGCATTTTCTAGAAGAAAAAGGTATGGAAGCGCACTGTAGCTCCTTGGTGGGTGGAAGAGGACAGATAGAAGCCAGCTATAGATGTAGCATGTTTGACTTGCTTTGAATTACCTCTGCCTCCTCACAATGTGTGCTTACATGAAGGAAACAAAGCATTTAGGCAATTCATTGATTAGAGCTTTTTTGTACAAAAATTGATTCCTAGCATTAGAGAACCAATTGCAAATTGTAAACCACAATGATAAAACAGATCTTGATACAGTGTAGTGAGTTCTTCCAGACAGAGCAAATCAACGCAGTTAGTTATTACTGAAGCAGGACACAGTTTGGCACTGCACGGTTGAAATCTTCCTCAATTTATACAAGCAACCAAAAAAAATATTAGCCTTAGGCCCTACGTATGAGACAGTGGCTTGGAGTTGTTTTCCTCCTGAAACATCAGCCAAAGACATGGAGCTCTGATGTAAAGTTATCTCTTGGTGGCTGGTGATGGCTGGCCGTGACATGGTGCAGAAGAGAACTGTTAAGGGAAAATAGATTCTGCCAAAGCTTCTTGTCATGTTCTCCTTTTATCTTGACTTAGGAAGGTTGTCATGCCGTTGTCACAGGGCTCTGATAGGAACGGGAAGCGTTACAAGTCTGAACTCTGCAGACAGCAGTGGAGTGTAATACAAATGTGCAGTTCAGTTAAGCATTGAGAACAGCGATATATGGGCTGCAGTCCTGAATTTCCCTGCCCCACTTCCTGAAACTGTGTATAGCTGAGCCCAGTAAAGTAAATAACCTTTGATTCGAAATGACTTTCACTTGCTTATGCCTCTATGCTTTAGACTTTTACAGTATTCTTTTCACTGCTCAGCATCCTCCTTTAGCCGTTTTAAGTCCTTTAAGGATTTCACAGAAGGCAGCTGAGAAAAAATTCTCACAATGTTTTTGTTGTTTTTCATCAAAGTCAACTAAGCATTTGGTAACTTGCAAAGAAACAGATGATACAACAGGTTTGGATTTTATTCTGTGAGTTTTGATTGAATAGCTTAGTGCTTGTCTGTAAGGAGTAGTTTGTCTCTGGTTAGTCTGTAGCAGTGATACTGAGAAGGACACATCTAGCCCCATTTTCTTTGATACTGGCTAATAACGAGTACTCAGAGAGCAAAGATAAGGAAAGGGTGAACACACATCAATATACTTGCTAATATATTTTCTGTCTCCTTCCTAAATCTGAGATGTACTGAACGTGATACTGGATCTTGATACTGAATTTTTTTGAGGATCCTTTTTTGTGAGCTTGTCTAATCAATGTTTAAACTCATCTAGGTTTTCTAGTGTTTTGTGACAATAGTTACATGGTTCAATTTTGAATTGCATGTGTTTCCTTTTTTGATGAACATAGTTTAAAGCCTTCTAGTTACTGTGAAAAATTGTGAGGAAAAACTGAATAGTTATTCTCTGTTCATTATCTTCACGCCATCCTTCAAGTTAGGACTTAATTATATTCCTCCCCTGCCTTCATCCTTCCCAGTGTTTAGCCCACTCTTTCTAGGTTGAAAAAATGATATTTTTAGTTTCTTGTTGCAAAATTTCCCTGCACAATCTTTGATCGTTCTTGTTATGTTACTCTGTATTGCTTCCAGGTTTACTTTACTTTTTATGAAATGGAAGTATCCATGTATGCATTGAATAATACTGTAGGTGTATCTTAATTATGTTGTAAATATCTTAAGTAAAATATATTTAACTATAATTACATAATATGGAATATAGAAACACGTACTGTTATAATAAAAGGCATGTAATTAGGAAAGTTATTCTTGTGAGTTGGAATTTAACCTTGTTGTAATAATAATCTATATAATTTAATGTAGTCTTTGTCAGATGATGGTTATTTAATCTTTTCTCCATTTTTATATTTCTCTTTTCTTTTTCCTATCAGATAATATTATATTTTGTGGAAATAGTCAATGATTACTTTTGAAACTGATGATAGCACAGTCTTTACAAACCTTCTGTTTCACTTACTGGGTTCAATATTTCTGGTTTTGCTTCTAAACTTGAACTTTTTGAGTGGAGTTCTATCAGTTCATTCCTATGGTAATAATAATGTCTTGTCCAGAAAAGATTCAGCAGAATAGCTAGCTTCCATCTAAATAGAAATGGTTGGGTAACAGGGAGAACAATCTAAATCTGTTTATTAGAAATAACCATTCTCTGGCTTTCATATGAAGTAGCTATTCTCTGAAATCAGTCCTGGTTCACTCTTTAAGTGGCATTTAGGCATTAAAAATGCTAGAAATAGATTCTTACAGAAAATGTTTTCTGCTTTTAGTGCTTACATTTATTTACCAAGGGTCCTGTTACACTGTTATCCAGGACTCTCTTCTTTTTTTAAATGTGAGGAATCTGAATAAATGTAAGAAACCACCAGCTGAAACCACTAGTTACACTGAAGTCACTTCTCTTCTCTCTTTGGCAGAACTTTGTTGTCCTCTTCTGTATTAAATCTGTAAAACATCTGATCTTAGGGCCTCAGTATGGACCATCATCAAAGGATTTGTACTGATTTGCATCAGCTGATGAGTGGTCTTAAGGATCTTATGTTTAAGTTGCAGTTGGACTGGACTTATGCCCAGTTGACAGCCTATTGTCCAAGTGGACAGACTGCATGATATACCACACTCCATGGGTAGGGACTTTGTCTTAAATAAGTTCTCAGTAAAATAGGGTATCTTTTGGTATGTCACTTCTGCTTTTAATAGATATGTAGTGATATACCAAAAGCTTATCACTTAAGTGTTTAAATTCTTTAAAGTAAATGTTACTTAAGACTGCCATATTGGTTTTGTGGAGTTATAAAAGCTTTATTCACTGAACTGAATACTTTCAAGACTTCATTTTTTTCATGTAAATCACTTTTAATCACTGGACAAACTAGTTGAAGCTTGAGTTTAGTGACAAAACCTGATATTTTTGGGGGAAGATTATTTTCTTTAGGAAGTTTTGACCCTCGTTTTTTGCTCAGCTCTCATTTCTTGATATTATATGTGCTCTGCTAGTGAAGCCGATCCCAGTTCATGTCCTTAAATGTGGCTATGCCTGTCATTGATCTGAAGTGTACCATTCTCTTTCTTAATGCTTTTAAACTAAAAAGTCAATAACTGTAAATGATGTTATGAATTTTGTGATGTAAGGTCTTGATTCATCTTGATATCACATGGCAAATGTAATTTCAAAGGATTTTGTGCAGTGACTTTTTTTTTTGCACAAATGTAAGATGTGTGTTATTAATTGATTGACCAGGAAATCTTTCGTAATCTGCAATGAAAATGTGTAGTATTACTAATAGGATGTGAAGGAAGTAGTGACAATTTACTCTAGCCTTTCCAACAGAAACTATCATATTTTTAGACTGTTGGAAGTCTAAACAACTGGGTGAGAGAATAACAGCTTCATACATTTGGCAGTATGTGGTAAAATTTGTAAGTATCTTCTAAAATACATACTTAATTTATGTAGCATAAGCAGAAATACTTCAAGAAATATCTTAATGAGGTACTTGATCAACTTGATCAGTGTTCAGAAATTTTTCTGACTTGCCAAAGCTGAAACACAGGTGTGTGTGTTGCAGTGATACTGATTTGTTTCATGAGTGGATCACTCAGGACAGAGTCCCACTTTTTTTGTTTGTCTACAGCTATTATTAATTTAACAAATGCAACTGCATTTTTATTATAATTTTTATAAAGTAATTTAATAGAATAGAATCATTAAGGTTGGAAGAGACCTCAAGGATCATCCAGTCCAACC
>VWZZ01006837.1:532762-549366 GCA_013399095.1 Psophia crepitans
TCCTGCTGGCTACACTATTCCTGATACAGGCCAGGATGCCGTTGGCCTTCTTGGCCAACTTCTTATTTTAAAAAGACAAACTATTGTCTGTGGAGAAGAACATGGCTAATTATTGGTCTCTCTAGCTGCTACTATAAGGGTTTAATATGCTTAAGACTTTCAGCAAGCTTTGAAAAGATTTCATTTCACATAGGGTAAAGGCTTAAGGAAACTGAGAAAGCTGTGGAGTTATTACTGCCACTACTGTAGTTCAAGCTCAAGGCCATTCTTTTTGCATCTTTAATAACAAATTTCAATGTAGTTTCAAGCCCTGGAGAAACTGATACATTTAAACTAAGCAGTTCACAGAAAGGACAGCAGATATATTTCCTTCTTTGCTGCATCATTTAACTGGTTTTATCAATGAGTGTTTATGGATGGCTTTAACAGGGTAATTACAGGATAGCCTTCCTAGACAATGAGGCAGCAGACAAGCCAGCACTCATGGTGATTTTTGGCTCTAAACTATGCAGTGGGAAGAAGCTATTAACAGCAGATTTACAAGCCGTGAGGCTTAGAATAACCAAATATATTAATGCTGTGTATTAGAGAGCAGAAAAATCAAACAAGTGCTCTGCTATACATATAGTATCAGATTAGACATAGGAGCTTTCAGGATGGGAATTGTCTGGTTTGGGGGTGTGTACAGCAGAAAATAAGAAAGAAACTCCAAAAAGTTGTCACCAAGCCAAAAAAAAAAATGTTTAAAAAGGCAAATATAAATGCAAAAATGCATGTAACTTTCATAGTAATAAATTTCACATAAGAAAAATAGTAATTGGTTAGCTATATGTTGAAATTATAGTTGTTAGTCTTGGTGTTTGAAAATTCTTCTGTTTCTTGATATGAATTTAAATTTGAGTGGGGAGAAGTGGAGGAATGGGTAATTTGCTAGAAATATTGTCAGCTTTTTCTTTCACCTAATGCTCTCACTATAAAGTATTTGCAATTTTTACAGAGTAGTCAGCACACTAAAAATTACTAATATAAATGTTAAGAATATAGAATTTGACCAGAAGAAAATGCTGACACCAACTAAGAGGGCAGTTAAGTTGAATAAGAGAATTATTTCTGACTAATAGATGTGTAATTTCTATGTATTTTTAGAGTTCATTCAAGCTTTCACTATAAGCTTATGTAAACATTACTTAAATTGTAATTTGCAAATCAAATTTAATTTGCAAATCTGTTCAGTGCTAGACCCTTAGACACTATGTTTGGCCTTATATAATTGGTCTGGTTTCAAGTGCTAGGCCCTGAGCCTTCAATAATTAAGTAATGCTAAGATAGAATATTGGTGAGGGTAAAAATTATGTATTATATAAAACTGACACCAAAACACAGAAGTGTAGCTCACTGTTTTGCATTACAAGAGTAAATCAATATATTGATGCTTGTAATGGAATTTATGAATCCTCAAGTAAATCTAGTATCACTCAGTTATATGGGAACACAGTCATGTAGAAGTGTAGCACAGCTTTCAGCGCTCTGCTACTGGAGCTGATCCTAGTTCATGTCCTTGTCTGTGACCAGGACAATGGGTTGTGCTGTGCTTCCCTCAGGTTTGCAAGTGATGAGGGGAGTAGTCGATATGCAGGGAGGAAGACAGGACTTTTAATAAGCTGAGTCTAGATGGGGAAATGGGATGACAGGAACTTTATGACGTTCAGCCAAGACAAATGTGAAGTCTTGTACCTGGGCTGGAATAATCCACTGCTTGGGCTGGGGGCTGCCTGATTGAGTTGGGAGCAGCCTCATGGGAAAGACAGGCTTGGACAGTGGTCAGTGAACCACCCTTGCAGTAGAGAAGACCAACTTCATGTTGAGCTCCGTTAGCAGGAGCATAGCCCGCAGATCAGCGGGAGCAATTGTTCTTCTCTGCTGGGCATATGGACTGCATCTGGAAACCTGCTTTCAGCCTCCTAGTGTAAGGCCATACTGTTAAAACTTGAGTGTCTAGCACAAGTCCACTAAGGTATTTAGGAAGCTATAGTATATGACAGGAGGAGAGACTGAGGAAATTGGTTTTTTTTGTAAAAGATCAAAAGAAAAGACAAGGCTGGCGGGGGTTCTAATTGAAGCCTTACACTCTTTAAAACGTTTCATGATAGTAGAAAAGGTAGATCTAGGTGGTTTAGATGTGTACAATAGAAAAATAGGAGACAGAGGTGATGAGTCACAATCGGGGAAATCCCAATTGGTTAATAGAGAAAAGAAAGGAGTAAATATTAAAATCACTTCGGGAAAGTGAAGTTACGCACTTAGTTTTACTATATTTTGCCACTGAGCAACCTCACTGAATGCTTACCCTGCTTTGAGCAGGGATTTGACTAGATGACCTGTTCCAGTTCTGTGGCTCTCAATTGCATAAATGAACAGGCAGCAGCGGAGGAACTCCAGCATGTTTAGACAAAGTAATTCCAGTCTTGTCAAGAAATCACAAATGTTTTGGAAATCTGAGTGCTGTGTACAACCGGAACTTCCTTAAAGCTTCATAATGGAATTGGAACAAGAAAAAAAAAACAAAAACAAAAAAAAAACAAACAAAAAAAAAAAAACACCACCACAAAACNACAAACAAACAAAAAAACAAAACAAACAAACAAAAAAACAAACCAAAAAAAACAACCCTAACTCCAAAAAACCAAACAATTCTAGAGGAAGAAGAAATTATTAAACTATCTTAGAGGTCTTTTCCAACCGAAATGATTCTATGATTATGATTCTATGAATCAATGCTGGGTGCTTCCCAGGGCTGTCAGTGATATCAGTGGACATTTCTTTTCTTGAAGATTGGGTTTGGAGATATTTCTTGGTCCTGAATTTAATGACAAGTACATTACAAAGAACTAGGATGCTGGTAAAATGCAAGGCATTGAGTGAGGGAAGCTTCTATCAAGTTAAAATTAAATTGATTTTATCCTTGCTCTTGGTCAGTATTGCTGCTCAGTCCTAAGTTTGTTGATTAGCTTTTCCAAAATTTAGCAGTGAAGTGTGGCAAAATTGTAACAGTGTCATGCTGTGAGGGAAATTGCACTTGATTTTCACCTTCCCAGGTTAAACTCCCTCATGAGAAAAGTTTTATTTATTAAAGTCGATATTTGAAGCTTCCTTTGCTTTTTGATCATGGCTTATGTATTCATTCTGTAACTATTGGTTAGACATGGTTTTATCTGGGGTGTTTCTGTACCTCAGCATAGCACGAGTGGACCTAATGTGTTTTGCTTTAGGTAAGCATTGCAACAGATGCATGAAGGTGAACACAAATTACCCATTTTATCATGATTTCTGCAGCAAGCAGGCTGAGCCTTCTTGCTAGGTTACTGTAGACACAAAAAGTAAGTTATCTCACTTAGGGATTCCTGTTCTAAAAGAAGTCAGAAAAATTCTTTTCATCTGGTCTTGCTTACTTCTTCTAGTGTCTGGCTGAAAGAAACCAAATGCATTTTCTACATCAAGCATGTTTCCAGAGGTTCTTGTAAAAACATGTAGCATGGTATACATTGTCTACCCCATTACCTCCAAGGCGCTGCAAAGGACAGAAAAAATCAGTCATGAGACAGTACGAGTCATGAGATGAGAAAGCTGCACTGTCAGATTTCAGTTTGCAGGTTGTGCATCTCTTTAGAGATGATTTACAGATCATAATTTCAAACATATGGTTTTAGAAAACAAGCTGGAATTTGTTGGGTTTTTTACATCTTAACAGTCTTGCTGAGTACCAAATTTGCCTGATCGTATGCTGGTCTGCACCTCATTTCTTACCATGGAGAAGCTGTAAATCAGGCAGAAGAATTAAGTACAGGGAGATGTAATGAGCAGTTGATCCATTTCAAAATAAATCCTTCTCATTGCATTGTGCAATGAATACATAGTGACAGCAGTAGGAGCAAATTTGCAAGATGTTACGGTGGTGCTTGTGTCAGTTCGCTTTATGTCCAGACACTGGTTTTGTGTAACGAGACACCCAGTGAAACGCAGGTGTTTTTCTGCAGCATTTCTTCATACCCACACTTTTTCTTAGGGTTTTCTGGGGGGTTGTTTGGTTTTTGGTGTCTGGGGTTTGTTTCAGTTTAAAGTGATCCTGCTGTATTTCCACTGGTTTGAGGAATTGTTTGTTCCTCCAGATACTACTATGGATTAGGGCTTTTTTGCACTGTTGTAGCATTGTATTTTTCCTCTCCTGATATGTGACTTTTCGTGGAAATAACTCTCTTTTTTGAACTGGATTGCAGTAGTACTCATGTCCTCTGTACGACCACCCGCCAAGACAGCAGGTAGCTCCGCTCCATTATAGTTCTCATCCCAACAGTCACAGCATGACTGTAAGCTGAGGGGGCACACCTGCTGGCACCAGTTCGAAGTATTGAGTGTCCTAGTTGTATAACTTTTGCTAGGTAGAGAAATTATTTTAAATATTTAAGATCCTTGAATTCTGGGATCTGTATTTTCTTCATGTTTCATGCTTGTTCTTTTTTTTCTTTTTTTCCTCCTCATTTCAAGATCTTTCAAACTGTTGCATTTATCTGCTTCAAAATATCTTTAATTTTAACCTTTGAAGGTAGAGGAAATCAGAATCTGATTTCCTCCTATTTTTTTTCCTTCCACCTGGTTTTAATTTGGCGATAAATATAAAGGCATTACACAATTTGCAGAAGAAAAGAATTGATTTTTGCCTCTAAGACTGATATTAGTGTAGTGTCTCTGGGAACACTATGGATATTGCTTTAAAGAAAATATTGTTTCCCTGTGTGTGTTTCCTTTATCTTATCCTTTGTGCACTGTCAGTTCATTTATACTTCCTCTGGCTGTTTTCTGGTAGGAAACTAATCCAATTCAGTCATGCAGAACACACACTTCCAGCCAAATAATTTATAGTTACCTATTTGGACAGATAAAATTCTATTGTTCAGATGGTTTTTAATAAAAAAAAAAAAAAAAAAAAAACCAAACCACACACACACAAAAAAACCCAAAACAAACAAACAACCACCCCCCCAAAAAAAACCACAAAAAAAACCCCACACAAACCAAAAACCAAACGAAGAAGTAGTACTTTTAGCAGATGCGGGTTTATTTCTTGTTTGTGTTTTGTTTTGTGTTGAGGTTTTTGTTGTTTTGCAAAGCAGGTGCATGGTCTAGATGTATAACAGTTTTGGTACATCTTATACTTTTCTGAGGAAAAGTTTTTGTCTTTTTCTATTTTTCTATCAAATTTTCCACAGCAGACCAAGCTCAGATGAGGTAGTATTCAGACACTAATCTGCTCATGTGTTTCAAACCAGGTATTAATATGCATTCCCTGTCCATAGGGCTTAACTGAGAGGACCCAAGTCATTAGTTCAATTTGGCCCTGTGTAGGGATGATTAATAACCTTTCAAAAGGCCAACTCAGTTCATAAATCATGGATGTTGATGTCTCCTTTTGCACTCTTGAGGTGTACACTTCACTAATTATCTCCTGATTGTCTCATGCAACCTCTAAAAATACCAAGATCTTGTATTTTAGTCTGTAGATTGGAAGTGTTTAAAATAGTAGCTAATTTCTTGCCCTGTGAAGGAGGAGGAGGACTTTTGTGGTTGTCTTTTATTGAAGGAGGGACAGAGTCGCTGCTTTTAGTCTTTAAGAAAAAATGACATATCTGTAAAATCTGCTAGGCAGTATCAAAATTGTCTTTGGCAGTTTAAAGTAGTGCATGCTGTAGCACATGGGTTCTACTGAATGCCTCATATTTATCTTAAATTGAATGGTAATCGCTAATGTATAGCATAAAAAACTTCTTGAAAGTTCTGACTTAATTTTTTTACTCAGTTCTCTCGATTTCTATTTAACTTATTTACAGTATCAATGAGGTTTTTGCTTCTGGGGATCCCTATTTTAATGGGGTTTTTGTCTTTGGGGGCTTTGTGTCTTTGGTAAGGGGAAATTGGAATGTACATCTGTAGTAACCTCTATTGTTGACATTTACAGGTGATGGACAACGTTAGTGCGATCTGTACAAACTTGTTAAATAACACTAGCATTGACCTGGGACCCAAACTGAATCTTTAAACAGTTTCCAAACTGAAATGTCTTTTCTCTTTTGGCTTTACTTCATACTTCAGCTATGACTTTAGGTCTGGCATCTTAATTTATCACTTAATGTGTCAAAACTAATTTCATGATCTTTAGGTCTGTCAGTGTTCATTTTCTGCTCTGTATCCATTTGGGTAGAATCACAGTGCTTGGATGGCTTTTGTGAGTCTCCATTAACTTGAAAAGTACTTTTATTACGTGCCAAGCTAAAGAGGAGAAAATTATGGTGGGTTGTTGTTTGGCTGNACAACATTGGGTTTGCAGTTAGGGTGGTGAGGTTTTTTTGCACAAAGTATAAAGGGGAGCCAGATAAAGACAGTAGTATATAAAATAATAAATGGTGAGAGACTTCTATCTGTTTGGGTGGTTTTAGTACTTTTGCCAGTGGGCTATTTCCTGTGCTCTGCCTTTCTTTGGAAGCAGTTGTCTCCTCAGGCAGGTCAAACATAGACACATCCCAGCTGAACTACTGGCAAACTGTTAATCCACTGAGAAGCGAATGGTAAATCTTGTTTGATGTAAAATGTGATGATATTACTGTGAAACGTACTCACATTACATGGTTTTTAACAATACTGTTTGGTAAAAATTTAAAGGAAATAATGATCTTAATGTTTAGTAAAGACATTGCTAGTGATCGTTGCGATTACTGAAAACATTTTTTTTCAATTATAACTGCTAACATATCTCCAATGTGGTAATGAGTTTCTCACTACTTTTTTTTTGGGGGGGGGAGGGAGGAGTGGTGGTGGTGTGGAATATCAGCATTTCTTTTTTTTTTTTGGTTTGGTTTTGTGAAATGTAATGAAAAGGATGTTGTCCCTCATTAATCATAGAATCATGGAATGATTTGGATTGGAAGGGACCACAAAGATCATCTAGTTCCAATCCCCTGCTGTGGACAGGGGAACCCTACGCTAGACCAGGTTGCCCAAAGCCTCATCCAACCTGGCCTTGAACACTTCCAGGGATGGGGCCTCCACAGCTTCTCTGGGCAACCTGTTCCAGTGCCTCATCACCCTCACAGCAGAGAATTTCTTTCCTAGTATCTAATCTAAATCTCCCTTCTTTTNCTGAACAAGCCCAGCTCCCTCAGCCTGTCCTTGTAGGAGAAGTGCTCCAGCCCTCTGATCAATTTTGTGGTCCTCATCTGGACTCACTCCAACAGCTCCATGTCTGTCGTACTGAGGACCCCAGTTCCGCTGGATGCAGTACTCCAGGTGGGGTCTCACGAGAGCGAAGTAGCAGGGGAGAATCGCCTCCCTTGACCTGTTGGTCACGCTGGTTTTGATGCAGCCCAGGACATGGTTGTGCCATATAATGTGTACAGCGCAGCAGAAAAATAAGCTTGGTAAACAGCTGGTCAGCTGCGAAGGCCTCTTACTGTCAGGATCTATAGTGCGCAAAGAAATAAGGTTGCTCATTTTTTGTGCTGTAAAGTACTTTCATGAAGAAAATTCCTTTTGCAACACTGGCAGTTTAGACCTTTTTTGTGTGTTTTCTCAGGAAAAGTTTTCACAAAGGAAAAGCTACTATAAGCAGTAAAATGTTACTACAAATTAGAAATTAATGCTGCATTAACATAGTAAATCATTAAGAAGTTTCTAAGATACAATTTTCTATTTAAAATGTGTAGGAGTTATTTCTAGATTCTCTTTTTTTTTTGAGGCATTTCTATGTCTGGAGGGTATCTATTTTTCTCATTAAACATGAGTCATCAATTGTATCTTAAACCTGTTTCCAAGTTTTGCTTTGGTCTGAAATTTCATGTGTTAAGTAATAGCCAAGGACACATTCAAGTTAGGTTTTCATAGCTTCACAGCAGAGAGATTAAATCTGAAGCCAAATTTCATTTAATTGAGTTATGAATAAAGCACAGTACAGGGAAGAAAAATTGCAGCCTATAAGGACTACCTGTAGTCAGAGAATGTAGGGATGCAACCAAGAAGGCTAAAACCCAGTTGGAATTAAAACTGACAGGACATCAAAGACAACAAGGACTTTTTGAAGTACATCAGCATAAGGAAGGCTAGGGAAAATTTGGGCCCAGTGCTGAATAAGGTGGGTGCCTTGTTGACGGATGATACAGAGAAGGCAGAGTTACTGAATGCTGCCTTTGCTTTACTCTTTACTGCTAAGGCCAGACTCCAGGAATCCCTCTTCAGACCTCAGGAAACCCAGACCCTGGAGGTAGGAGAGAAAGTCTTGTAAGAGGAAGACCTTCCCTTGGTTGAGAAGGATTGGATTAGAGATCATTTAGGCAATCTCAGCATCTACAAATCTACGGGCCCTGATGGGATGCACCCACAAGTGCTCAGGGAGCTGGCAGATACCATTGCTAGGCTGCTCTCAATCATCTTTGAAAGGTCGTGGAGAACAGGAGAGGTGCCTGAGGACTGGAGGAAGGCTAATGTCACTCTGATCTTCAGAAAGGGCAAGAAAGAAGGACCTGGGAAAACTACATGTCAGTCAGCCTTACCTTCATCCTTGGAAAGATGATGGAGACAGCTCATTCTGGGGGTCATCTCTAAGCACGTGGAGGAGAAGGAGGTTTTTGGGAGTGGTCAGCATGGATTCACCAAGAGGAAATCATGCCTGACAAATCTGATAGCCTCCTGTAATGGCATGGCCAGCTGAGTGGATGAAGGGATAGCAGTGGATGTTGTCTGCCTTGACTTCAGCAAGGCTTTTGCCACTGTTTCCCATAACATCCTCATAGGTAAGTTTAGGAAGTGTGGATTGGATGAGTGGACAGTGAGATGGATTGAGAACTGGCTGTGAATGGCAGAGCCCAGAGTTGCGATAAGTGGTGTAGAGTCTAGTTAGAGACCTGTAGCTAATGCTGTGTCCCAAGGGTAAATGCTTGGTCCAGTGTTGGTCAACATATTTATCAATGACCTGAATGAGAGCACAGTGTTCCCTCAGCAAATTTGCTGATGACACCGAGCTGGGAGGAGTGGCTGACATGCTGGAAGGCTGTGCTGCCATTCAGCAACANGCTGGGAAGCAGCTCTACGGAGAAGGACCTCGGAGTCCTGGATGACAACAAGCTCTCCATGAACCAGCAGTGGCCAAGAAGGCCAATTGTATCCTGGGGTGCATCAAGAAGAGTGTTGCCAGCAGGTCAAGAGAGGTTATCCTCTCCCTCTACTCTGCCCTGGTGAGGCCATATCTGGAGTGCTGTGTCCAGTTCTGGGCACCCCAGTTCAAGAAAGACAAGAAACTACTGGAGAGAGTCCAACAGAGGGCTACCAAATGATTAGGGGGCTGGAGCATGTCTCTTATGAGGAAAGGCTGATAGCTCTGGGTCTGTTTAGCCTGGAGAAGAGAAAGTTGAGGGAGGATCTTATCAATGCTTATAAGTATCTAAAGGGTAGATGTCTAGAGGAAGGGGCCAGACTGTGTTCAGTGGTGCCCAGTGACAGGACAAGGGACAATGGGCATAAACTGGAACACAGGAAGTTCCATCTGAATATGAGGAAAACCAACTTTACTGTGAGGATGACAGCGCACTGGGCCAGGCTGCCCAGAGTGGTGGTGGAGTCTCTTTCTGTGGAGACATTCAAAACTCATCTGGACATGGTCCTGTGCAACGAGGAGGGGTTTGGACTAGATTTCTAGAGGTCCCTTCCAACCCCTACCAACCAACCCCTACCAATCTGTGAGCATATTCGTTTAAGAAGTATGCCTATGAAATAGCAGTAATTAATCCTGTAACATAAGGAGCTATGCATTTTAAGATACACAAATCAGTAGGATTCAAATGGAAAAGAATGCAAACTGAAAAAAGAGCTGGTGAGAAAAAAAGCTGATGGCATGTGCTTGAAGTGTTGAGTCTAACCTTTGTATGCATGGCCACACGCAAACATAATGAGGAAGGTGGATGTTAGATGTACCCAAATGTTGCATGGTAAATAATAAAGTAAATTTTATGCTTTAATATTTTTTAAATTATATTTTCCTGCTTGGAAATATACCTATTTCAGTGAACCCTTTAAGAAATGGAAATAGCAGATTGGCTGAATACCAGTTTGATCACCTGCTATTCATTATACACCACCATATTAAATAGCATAGATTAAATCTACTAAACTAGATTAAATCTTACACCTAATCACCTTAAACAATGCAAACAGTTTCTCTGAGTTTTTTTTTAAAACTAGTTACGGAGAAGCACAAATACAGACACTAAAAAATATATGTTGTAACCGACTTGCTGCGAGTCCATGGAAGCAAGCTGCAGAAAACTATGCATCTGCCACAGCAGCTTTTGGCTTTGCTGACAATGTACTGGATATTTTCGTATAATTCACTTTACTGTGATGTCTTGTGTCTATGATTTTAGATATTCAGATTTTGTTCAGTTGAGCGGTCTGAGAATGTACCTCTTCAAAATACATATTCAAAATACTCTAAGTACATCATTATAAACCACTTCTCCGTGTGAGAAGTTAGCCTTTTATGTAAAGTTTTAAAGATGTGGCTTAGGTCAACTTCCAATTCATTGAGGTGATCTTCACCCTAAGCTTATGCTAGTTATGTAGTTTGTGTTCTGGGATGTGGAAGCTGTTAGGGAAGTCCTTTCAGCTGTCACCTAATTGCATATCAAAGCATGAGATCCACCTGTGCACAATTCTCTCCTGACATGAAATGCTCCTTGATGGACATTTCTTTGGTGGAGTACCTTTTAAAATTGCTATTCAAGATACTGCATACAGTAACTGAATGCCTTCTGCACATAGCACCTTCAGATAAAATGAAATCCACCACAGATGTGAAATTTGTAACATTAGAATATAGAATGAAAACTTTTCTTGCAGTGCAACCATGCGTGTACAGAGTCTAATGAGAGATGTTCCTACTGGATATGTTTGATCTGGGTGCATACCTAGTATCCAAGTATTAAAAAAAGTGAGTAGCTGTTTATAACATGGGTAAAATCTGTAAAGCTGAGATACTCACATTCAAGTGTCTGTTCAAAGCTTGAGAAATTACCTAACTTTACATGGTTGAAGTATATTCATAGAACCATAGAATATCCTGAGTTGGAAGGGACGCATAAGGATCATCAAGTCCAACTCCTGGCTCCACACAGGAGCAGCCCGCTCAGAGCAGATGCTGTGAGGGCCTTCTGTATTGGTTTTGCTTTTCTGAGGGTACTGACCCAATTAATCAGCAATTGATGCTTACTGTAATAAAAATAAAGCCATTTAAATAGTCCTGCTGAAATACATTCAGATGCAATGTTGGGGTGCTATAATCCTGAAGTTATGAGTAATAATTTTCAGAACATGAAGTACAGGCTTGCTTTGCTTTTAATTTCAGTAAATGTTATGAAGTAACCACTTCAAATTAGTTTTGAATGTATGTTTAATATAAGTTGTCTGTGTGTTAACAAATGCAGAAGAGTTCCGGAGTATGCTGTGGGTAGTTTTTTGTTTGTTTCCATACCAGTAGTAGAAGGCTGCATTTCCTCAGTTCATATCATAAATACTTCTATTTCACTCTTTCTTTTCAGCCTTTTAGTGTGATAGTGGAAGGTAACATACATCATCTGATTCACTGATGTACTCTTGTAGGTTTAGAGCAGATAATGATCTCTTTCCCACAAAAATCACACCACCTTAATACATGTGGCATCAGTGAGATCAGGATCATGTTGATTATTTTGGAACGTCCAACCAGGGAGGCAGGGAGAGGGGAATTAAGTTAGACATTTTTTCCCTCTGTGTTTGCTTTCTCAAGAGAAATAAATATAACTATTTATTGCTTTAAATAGTCTACCATGTTTTTCTTCATGTTTATTTTCCCGTATTTTTTAGATTTGTAACTAATTGTTCAGTGTTTGTCAATCTCTTCTGTTGCTGTTTGCAGCTGTTTGTTTGCTCTGAATTTATTGTGGCAGGGCCTTTCGATGTCTGTAAATAAGCACTGGTATAGTACAAATACCGAAGTACACATATACTTTAGTTCCTAGACACTTTAATTACTTCCATCTTGTTCACAAAGTGAAACAAGCTCAGTGAGTAGCTGCAATAAATCAATAGTTGAAAGAAAAAAAGGCAGTTTGAGAAATGCTATCGTTGTACAAATTTAAAATGGAGCAGGAGAAAAAAGTATAGTGGAAAAGGATGGAGGGTGAATACATAAGCCAAGTGTTGGGTCTCTGTTCAGCAAGACACTTATTTCTGTAAAATGAATTTTTTCAGCACATTTAAAGTTAGTAGCCTTCTTAGGATCTCGGTTTTACTTGATTTTCAAATCATTATTCACATATTTAAAGATTTGAAAATTTTTAATAGTACTCACATATTACCTTTCATCTCATGGTCTCAAAGTGCTTTGCAAACCAAACTGGCATAAAAATAAGTGAATGTGACTTCTGACCCTGTAATGCTGTGGAACAGCACATGGAACTGTAGTGAATACTTTGGCAAGAGACCGTACTGTGTCTCTTCAGAGAACGGAAGCTGTAGATAATATTTGTGAAGGTTTAAGAAAGTCTCTGTTTATTTTGTCGGTTATCTCAAGAATTCTCGTTGGTTGATGCCATTGAAAAAGGGGACTTAGCCACTGAACTCAGTGTGCAAGAACAAGCATTGAAACCGTTGATTGCAGATGGGCAAAGAACCGATTTCCAGAAGCATGATCGGCATTGGAAGTGTGACAAGGATGCTGTCTGCTCAGCTGTCCTTAAAACACTGCACAGGATTCTGTCCCATGGAGGTTTTTGGTTATACCTCTAAACTCCTTAATAGTGTTTAATATGTAAATTTGTGAAGATTGGTGTCTAAAGGTAATTTGTTGCAGTCACACTTTTTAAAGCAGTTAAATTGGGACGGTAGGATTGCATTTCAAAAGTCTGTTCATATATATATGTATGTATGAAAAAAAATACTCTGGACTACTGCTGGATACATAGGATAAAGATGGGACCTGCTGATATGCAAAATATCCTTTGGATTTGAATAAGACGCACATAATATGAGCATTCTCCCAGATCTAATAATAGTAGTACTGGTAGTCTTGTTTTTATGAACTTAAGTTCAAAATATTCAGAATATACATACTGTAGAGATTATTTTTTACTTACTTATTTTTAGTTTTACATCTCAGCCTAAGTGCTACCTGAAGTGTTTATGTTGCTTGCTGTATTTCATTTTAGTTGTCCGCAGAAAATAATTCAAACAAAGTCAGCATGTAAAAACATCCCTTCATAGTAATTATTGCACTTCCAACGGTAAGCAAGAAAGCCTGGGTATCTGGCTTCTGCTGAGTAACTGTGGTGGGTAGAGTCCTTCATAGGTTGAGATACTGGGTTTTGTTGCTGTGGAATGGACAGGATTTAAATAAGTGGCCTCAGAATATTACATGATGAAAACTTGGGGCTGCAGCCTTTGACCTGCTTGCTTGTTTTTCTTCCTGCTTGGCCTCTCCTTTAGTCACCCCCCGTACTTCCCAACAGATGTGTTTCTGGGAGTTTTGTTGGTTTGGTTTTTGTGTGTTTAATTTCTTCGTAATCTGAAGTGGTCGAAGTCTGCCAGCCTTTTTTAGTTGCTTATATTGAGACTTGGATGTTATCATGCTACATATGAGTGTTTTTTTGTAGAATTGTGTCCATCTGAAAGTTTGAGTCATAAGAATATAGAATAATTTGCCCACTGCTGTTCTTACCTAGGCCATTGTATAGCAAAAGCTAGGGAATTTGTATTGAACAGATGTAATAGTCCTTTCTTCCATCTGCTGTGTACAAAGTATTTTCTTTAGCAGTAGTCTTTTCTATATTTTAGGTCATCAATTCAGTATAAAAATTAGAAAAGAGCACAGTTTTGTTTAGTCACTTCTTTAAAAGCTCCAGTAAATGCTCTAACCTGTTACAACAGGGTCCTTTTAGACTGCAGGAACTTTAGTCATTGGCCAATTTGTTCCAGAACCTGAAGCTTGTCAAGCAGACTTCTAAATGGAGAACTATTTCTTAATACTGCGCTTTTTGTGTGAGTTACTAAGTAATAAATTCGAACTCTAATTTTCCAGAGCCTCTTCCTGCCCCTCAGGACACTTGCAGTGAAGTTCAAACATTGTTTTCAGGCTGGTGAGGTAATTCCTAGTGTACAGTCTGCATGCGGATGCACATCTGTTAACTTGTATGGGAATTATGCCAAATTCCACTTATTAAGAGTAGTACTTTTGTGGTATTGACTTTAACGCGTTCTCCATAGTTGCAGGTGCTGAAGTGACCAGAATGTGATAAAAGCAGTATCTCGAGCCACCCACACAGATACTCACTGTGATCTGTATCTTGAGCCTTGATTTCTAAACTAGATTCAAG
This sequence comes from Psophia crepitans, assembly GCA_013399095.1. Taxonomy (NCBI): domain Eukaryota; kingdom Metazoa; phylum Chordata; class Aves; order Gruiformes; family Psophiidae; genus Psophia; species Psophia crepitans. Next base: position 547,207 of record VWZZ01006837.1, read on the forward strand.
TAGGATTTTCTGAAGTGTGCGTGATTGCTTACAAGACTATTTAAAGTAGCCTGTTCAGTGAAATCTGTGTAGGATGCTGCCTGTGTTTTAAGGAAAAGAGAGCTAAAATGATTGAAGCTGTAGATGATCCAGACTAGTACAGAAGGGCACATGCTATCATGGGCTGAAATTCTCAGTCACCAAATACTTTCCAGTTAAAAGCTGAGGCCCTGCCTTCCCAGGACAAGGTGAAATACTAATGTGGAATTCCCTAGGCCAGGATCAGCAGGAGCTCTGTGTTGGCTCAGAGGTCCCTGATGAAGACTTTAGTCCCTGGGTTGTGAGGAAGTCATCCCTCTTCCCTGAGAGCTAACTGGAATACCTATTATCTTCCTTTGCAGCAACAGCACCTAGGTAGATCTGTCAAAGCACCATCCTGTCCTCTCAACTAGCTTTGAACTAAAAAGGTATACGCAACTCAAATTTGTTATATTTGACTAGAAATATCTCAAGAGTCTTCAAATGCAACTGACTATCCATATGCAGGAAAAAGGAGGTGGGAAAAGTTTGAAAGTTGGCTGCTTTGCAATATGGAAGAGTAAAAGGCAATTCTAACAAAACCTGGAAGTTCAGTCATCATTCTGGAAGTGAATATGCGTTTAATAAGATTCCTTTCCAAATATTTACAGTTAACCAGAAGCTTTCTCTCTGGCTACAAAATGAAGTGTGCCATTCTTTCCACTGTTAACTACATCTGTCTATGTAACTGTGCCAATATGAAAGGCAGTTGCTTTGGTATCAATACTTCAAATTATATTGCTGTGGTATATGAAGAATAATTTAAGTGAGCTGTTAATTCATAACTTCAATACTTTTATCTTTCTAGCTTTAAAAATTTGATAGGAATGAAAAACGCGTCTGTCAAGATACTGTAGAGACGTAATGCACATGTTATGATGGGGGCTTGAAGTGTTTGAACAGGCATAAAAACTATTTTTAAGGACATGTGTTTACATGGTTCTGTGAAAAGTAAATATAATGGAAAAATAAGTGCAAAACGGAAAGGCAAGGCACTCTGCCTATAAGCAGCATTTTTTATTAGCACACTCAGCGGTATGTTTGGAAAACATCCAGGCTCTCACTTAAGGCTTATAGCACTTTTTGGTGTCTTACGCATGAAAAAAAAAAGTTATTACAACACAAAGCACTTCAATTTGAAGACAGCAAAAAGCTGTTTTGTCTAGTCTTACATTTTGGGAAGATACCACACACCTTAGCAATCTGAATTTCCAGGGTAACTGATTTTTTTATTTTATTTGATTTTGTGTTACTATTCAGCAGATAAAGATAACTTGCATGTAGAAAGAAAAAATATTACTTATAACTATATTTTGACTAATGTATAAATAAACCTTAATTAAGAGATATATATTTCATACATTTTTATCTGGAATGCAATGAGAGTGAGGCTGGCAACTTGTTACAGACAGTAACGCAGTAGATGCTGATTAACCAGACAGATGTGGAAATTGTTTGTTATTTGAACTGTTGGGAAGGGCCCTGGAAAATATAGTATGTGTTTAGGCTTAAGAGTAATTTGCTTCTGTCATATCTGAAAGCTGTGTTTTCCATTTTGATGCTAGAACAAATGGGGGACGTGCCTAAAGAAATAGAAAGAATTAATTGTGGGTTAAACTGCTGTATGTTTAGGGCCACTGACATCCCCTTGTCCTATTTGGCAAGTGGAGAAGGTGGGAACTGTGCAACTTCTCCCTGCTTTCAGCCCCTCAGATCCCAGGTGATGATAAGGCAGCATTGTCAAAGGAAGGAAAGAGGAAACATGGGCAAAAGTAGGAAATGCAATGCTGAGAAAACAGGCCTCAACTTATCAGTCGCTTTGACACCTGGCAACCCTTGACCAGCAGGTGGGGATTTAAACCTGCCCAGTGTTAGCTGCTTTTGTTTATTTTTAGTGAGGCTAGCAGTTTTCCACTGCAAACATATCCCTTTTTTCTTCTGTATCTAAAATTAATCCTGGAGGTGACAACATTAAGTCTGGGTTATTATTAGTACTGTCTTTTCAGAGCATCTCTTTGAGTAATAGAATAGAATCATTAAGGTTGGAAGTGACCTCAAGGATCATCTAGTCCAACCATCCCCCCACCACCTATTACCCACTAA
>VWZZ01006837.1:549687-570351 GCA_013399095.1 Psophia crepitans
GGGGCACACCACTCACGACCGGTCGCCAGTTGGATTTGACTCCATTCACCACCACTCTCTGGGCCCGGCCATCCAGCCAATTATGAACCCAGCGAAGAGTGTACCTGTCCAGACCATGGGCCGCCAGCTTCTCCAGGAGAATGCTGTGGGAATAGATAGCTGAGGTCTAAGAACCATGGCAGGTATGTACATTGCAGGAGGTAGCAGTTGGACTGTCACAGTGGGGAGGTTCAAAATTCTAGAATTAATTTAGGCTCCACATTAAATTAGTGTTTAGGTGAAACTTCTGTGAGAAAACACAAAATACTACAAATTTTGGTGCTGAAACTCAAACCTGGAGTTGATAGGCAGCAAAGCTCACAACCATCATGTGAAGCAGACTGGAAATAGTTTTCCTGAAATCAATGTGGCGGACCAGATACACAAAACCATCTTAGTATGTGTTCTTTAATACCTAAATAGGTCAGAATGTACCCATTTGCTCCATCTTACTTTAATCCTCAGCTTCATTTGTATGATTGTTTGGGAAACTCTGAAGTTGCTTGCCAGGACCATACTTTGCTTGTAGGACCGTGTGACTAGAACAGTAGTAGCTCAAACTACCTTGGAGTGTTGCAGTAGTCTTTTACTGTCATAAGGGCTGAGGGATGCTTTACTTAGTGTCCTTTCCCCTGCCTTGTCCCCATTTCCTCACTCTGGGAAGAAAACATGAGAGTAAGGCTTTGAAATGTGGGTGGAAACAACTGCAAGGTTGTTCTTGTATAAGAAGGAAGAGTTCTTCATATTAGAGAAATATAGAGATAGATCTTTTCTCAACTTCTGCTTTGGGATGATGTGGGTGAGAATAGCAAATGAGAGTCAGCCCTTGCAGATACCTTGTTGATGTTGTCTTTGAGCCTTTGTCCTTTATGACATTTGCAAGAAAGAAATGTTTTGGGTTTCCTCAAACTTCTGATTCATTTCCACAAGTCACTTGTGCTTTGTTCTCTGAATAAAAAAATTCAAACACATTGTGGAATTGAGTAGTAACTGGACAAAGAAACAAAACTTTTTTTGACGATCAGAAACCACAGATCATCAACCTAACTGGTAGTCACGGCTTACTAGGACTGTGTACGTGACTGTCAGAATTTTAGTCAATGAGCTTTTCCAAGTTTATAAAATAGTTGTTTCCTTGGTGGCTGGGAGTGAAGGGACTTGTAGAATAATAATTACATTTAATTGCACAAAGAAAAGTCTGGAAGGAGAATACAGCTTTTCAATATGTAACTCTGAAGAACTGGAAAGCACAGAGGAGTAATTGTCTCTGTCACAGTCTGTTCATAACCTACTTTTTTTTCGCTTAAGAACTGGCTTGGAAAAAAAATGCATTTGTACCACAAATACTAATACATAATTGTATCTATTTCCTATTAAAATCTCTCTGATATTAAATAATATTTTAATTAAAATGTGCAGCTGCTTTTAAATTTGCTCTTTTTATTCTGACTTAAAAGCTGTTTAGGAAACTCCTGGCTATTTTTAGACTTAGTGTGAAAAGAACAGTTTTGCTTTAGGGCAACGTTTCTACAAGAAGGTAGGAATTATTTAATTCTAGATACAGTGACCCCAAAAGAGGTCTTTTTTTAAAAGGCTTTAGATTGTCTGAATGCATTTTAAAGATCTTTTTCATCATTAATTATTAACAGCCAGTTTGACGAACTTTGCATCATTGGTTATTTGTGAGTTAGAGGATGAACATCTACTGTATAGGATTTGACATACAGATAGATCATACTGATCTAATATTAAATTGATGAATAGTTTTGGGTTGAACTGCACAGAGCAGCAGTGCCATCAATAGGCTTCTGCAGGCCTGCTGAGGAGTGAGTCTCTGTCACTTTCATAAATGAAATAATGTCATAGTTGAAGGTGACTTTTTAAGTGATCTTAACTTCATTTGCACTATTTTTCCCCCCCCTCAAGAGCTAGTAACAGAACAGCAATAAAAATTAAGGCTGCTTCATTTATTAAGTTGTGCAGTGCCCAGATAAAAAAACATTTCTTGTTATAACGTGAACAGTTACAGCAGTCACTGCCTGCTTCAAGGCTTTGTACTTTCTAAGTTTTCCCTTCAGTAGTTATTTTAGTCATTCAGCACTTTAGAAGTACTCTGCAATATAAGCAGAAATTTTGTGAGGCAATTGTGCCATTTGTCGTAAGATTCCTAATTACCTAGAGTTTGAGGTATAAAATACATAGATCCAAATCTAAAGAACGACCAGACCAAACACAGATAGCCAGAATCAAGACTTCAAGGACAGACATGGCTTTTTAAATATATTTTTCAAATCTGATATATAAAAGTTCATAATGTGGTGCTTTAGAGCTTTCAGACTGTTTCTGAAGGCCAGGCATTTTGGGGTAGGTATTTAGGGAATTACTATTTTTCATTATTTTATCTTTTCTATTCAAGTAAAGATACTTTAAAAGGCTGAAAAAAAAAATTAAAAAAATATATCTGGACTGCAGATGAGATGAAGTTGAACTGTGACTTTAGTCTCCCTTAGCTTTGTGTGAAGAGCTGTATTGATTTTCTGCTTAAAATGCTAGACATGCATGTGCTGCTGGATTCTAGCTGAGGTCTGGAATTCAGATCCGTTTGTTTCAGTGTGTTCCAAGTGATGAGAACAGTGACTTTTCTGAGTCTCTCACAGCACTCTCTAAAGCTAATTCTGATCTGAGTATTTCTGCCTCACATTCTCTGGTCTGCTTCTGAAACAGAGTATTTCACTTAAATGCATGCCTTTCAAACTTTAACAACTTCTTTGAAACTTAATACTGTAACTTATTTTTATTTATAATGTAAAATGGTTAATAATGTCTTCAACCTCGGAAGAAATAGTGCTGTTTCTGACTTAGCGACTTTTGGTTATATGTTAACCTAGTGTTTTTAAAAAAAAAAAAGCTCACAATGTCTTCCATCATAAATTACTGTAGCTGCCTCCTCACACATTCTTTCTTACTTTACCAATAACTATATGTTCCTTTAAAAAATAAAAAAAATTTAAAAGCTTTTTCATTTGCATCTGACACAGAAATACCATATGGCATACCATCTATTGATGGATTGCAAATGTACTTCATCCACACTACTACAGCTTCATATTTTGAAGGCATAATGTTAAGTTCTGTTTCACGCAAAAAAAAAAAAAACACCACCCACCAAGCGAAGCAAACAGAAAAACCCACCTACAATTGAAGCATAACTTAAATATTGTCTTTTGTTTTATTAAGGTAGGTAATGATTGTGAAACATTTTAGTGAAAGTGTCTGACTTGTCAGAGAGGGCATGTAGCTAGGAGCATGTAATTGCTTCCAATTTTTTCACGTTTAAGAAAAGACTTTTTACTTGTTTGCAAGGTAACACCCACTCAGTAGCTTGTGTGGAAGCGTTCTAGTTTGCAGAGCAACATAATGAGCAGCTAGTGAGGATGTCTTTCCTGGATGCCAAAGGGTTTCGCAGAGTTGTAATGACTGCCATACTTCTGTCAAGCTGTCATGGACTAAATGAAGGTTTTAAAGTGTGTTTGGTGGGTTCGTGGGTAGCTGGTTTTTTTACATGTTCTAGAAATGCTAGCTTTTTCCTAAAATAACAAGATGCAAAAGGTGAAATGCAACTAGATCTGTTTGGCTGTATGCAATGATTACGAGTGTGAGACCTGCCGGGAGATCTGTGGTTTTTCCAAGAGGGTTGCACCAGCAAACCTGGGGTGAATTTCTACTTAAGACAACTGAGATACCCAAGACCCTTATAAACTCTACTGTAGAAGAGCCCTTTCAGCCTCTCCCAGCCTTACTGTGTGGTGGATGATACAGAAACAGTCTTCTAATCAAGATGTGTTCATAGTTGATCACTAAGAGGATCTTCAAGAGCTTACAAAGTTTAGGTGCTGAACATAATCTTCTTTTGCCAAGGTACGGAGCACTGACAGCGCCAGTGGAAGACAAAGCTGCTGTTCATTGATTATTACAAGTATTACAGAGAAGTTTGGAGAATTAGATTTTGGATACGTCAACTCAGCCAAACAATTTATGGAGATGTTGAGATTACACATTCAGTGTTTAACTATTGTATCTGTAAAATACTGTATTTTCACCTTGAGATGACATCATGTAGAAGCCTTCAAAGCAGTGAATTAAAGTTTAAGGCTATACGTCTCGTAATTGGTTATCCATGAGATTTGGGGGGGGGGGGAAATAGTATTTGATCACATAATTGTTCTAACTAGTGTTTCCTGGTTTTGAATGCTTTGTTTTGCAGAGCTACTAGTGTTAATTCTTTATGTGGCTTATAGTATACACAATTTTTTATTTTTAATAAATGGCTCATTCATCAGTAGATTATTGCCTGTTTTGCATGGACCATAAAACTTGAGCTACTGTTAAATAGCCGTCTATTAGTACTGCTTCGTTGAAAATATGTGGAATTCACTCCAGAGGAGTGCTGCAGAATCCGCCCAAGTGATCATCGGAGCTGGCAAAAAAGATGCAAGTAAATATGAGAAAGTATGAATTCAGAGAAGGCAGGGACATAATTTGAATTTGTTATAGTACTATCTAGTCTTTGCATTTCAGTAGCTGTTCTGATCTAATTGTGCTGCTACCTTTCTGGTATGTTGATTTTTGCTCTTCTGTACCATTTGACGTGCAACTGTGACTCGCATACTTTACCAGTTTGGTTCTCGGTGCTTCAGCTGCTGATTAAGAGACTTCTGGCAATTTGTTTATTACGTTTTTGTCAATAGTCTGGTCAATATATTGAGTCTAACTGTGCTTTCTATTCCAAAGTAACTTCTTAAAACAATTAATCTGCCGTGTGGAATGTTAGTATCTGATTTTTTTTAAGAAACATTTTTTTTACTTTCTAAAATTTCCTTGGAAATGAATTTTCTGTTTATCAACTGAAGTTCTGTTTATCAACTTAAGGATGCTTGGACTTTCACACACACAGGCACACACTGAACTGAATATGTGTAAATCTGAGATACTGAGAAAGCTTTCCATATTAACCTGAATTTACTAATCTATTCCAAAGTACATTTAACATCAAGACACTGATCTGTGTTTTGGTAAAGTTTTTCATCCAAAGAAAAAACATTAACTTTTTCACTTTATGGAATGATGAGGTATTAAATGAATGTTTACTTACTGTGCCCCTGAGTGCTGAAGTGTATGCAGCATGCATCTTTGGAGTGAGAAGCCTGTTAGTTTTCCTGATCATTTGGGTAAAGACGAGGGCCACAAAAACAAGCAATCTTACAGTTCAAGTCTTGAATATTTTAAAAGCCTTCTTTAACTGCTAGCATCTAAAAGCAGAGAAAAGTAACTTTTGTCAAAAAGTGCTCTTTTTGGTATGGACCATATGAATAAAAGGATGTTTTGGAAATAGAGTTTAAGGAGAAAAATTAATGACAGACCAGCTCTAGTAGATTGTGCAGTACAATGATTCTACAAATCATTTCTTCATAAAAAGTGGAAATGTATTTGGAAGTGACTTAACATACAACAACAGATAAATAACATGCAAATAAAATACATGGTATGACTATAGAAAGTGCCTAAAACTGTTTATAAAACTTTCATGGAGGTTAAAAGTTTCACTGACAAAAAGAAAATGTCTTTGTTTAGAGAAGGAGTCTTAATACAGGAAACCAATTTTCCTGCTGTTGAAAAGTCAGCTTTAATGTGCTCTTTGCAGACCTGAGCTGGGTTAAAGATACACTATTTGAAGTGTTTTATATTGTTGCTTCTGTTGTTTGTTTGTTTTATTGTTTTCTTTTTCAAAAGCACAGCTGTCTTGCATGACTTTGTGGGTTTTAACAGATATTTTGTTTATAATAAGATCATTCTTATTTATGGTTTTTGCTTGTGGTACCTAATATTTTAGAGAGGTCAAGTGATTTTTAGTTCCTTAATTCTTATAACTATTTTTTTCAGACTGTTGACTGATTTAGTGGGTTTACTTTCTTAATGCAGTAAGTGCATATGCATTAAGTAATAAGTAAGTGCATAATATGTACACATATATTCCAGTGTGACTGGAAATTGGGAATTGAATGTCATGTGGTGATGATGTTATATAAGCATGACCTACACATGACATGTTGTAAAAAGACTGGAGAAACCTATGTTTTCTCAATCAATCATCAATATAAAAGTCAGTCTAAAGTAGCAGGTTGGGTGAGTTTTTTGTTTTGTTTTGGGTTTTTTTTGAAAAAGGTACATAAATGGACTTACATGGTGGTGTCTTTTTCTTTTCCTTTGTTCTCATCTAAAATGATGAGGAAAAAAGTGAATAACAGTCTAGGTATGAGGAACCTCTGCTAATTAGCATAGGGAAAGAAAACAGTAAAGTGGTTGTAAGAATGCAGATGGAAAGACCTTTATTTTAGTTCTGTTCTTTACAGGGTGTTGGCAACCTAAGCTGATAATGGCACAAATATGTCCAATTTTGAGTATTATAATGCTTGTTTGGCATTGCACCATCACTCTGACAAGGAGTGTTCTTTATCTGTACGTTGTCCAGGAAAGGGAAAGTGTTCTACTGTCATGATCAGTGACATGTATTTACTCTGTGGGACAGTGTAGTAAATACACCAGCAAACCAGCTGCTGATACGGTGAACTAATTGCCATGTTCCTGAAACATTAAGCCCATTTCAGTTCTATGTTGTTTTTTTTTCTTTTACATGTTCAGTGACAAACAAGAAACCAGCTCAAGCCTCTATTACGAAGGTCAAGCAATTTGAAGGCTCTACGTCTTTTGTCAGGAGAACGCAGTGGATGCTTGAGCAGCTTCGCCAGGTCAATGGTATAGACCCTAATCGGGTGAGTTCTAGAAAATGAAAATGAAGTTCTCTAACCGAGCATTCTTTCACTATTCAAAAGGCATCTGGAAAGATAAGATACAGGTTTAAGTTCAAATTCTCAAAAAAGAAAGAATTCAGTTGAATACATGAAATAGATTTTAGTGGGAAAGATAGGAGGAAACCAAAGCTTGTAATCATTTGGGTTTTTTCTTCCTGTCTTTTCCCTGCTTTACTTGCTGCTCTATTCTTTGTAAAGAGAGAAACAAGAGCCTTTTTTTGCCTTGTCTTCAGCTATAAGCCCCTCGAGGTCCATTTTGGCAGGCAGCTGTCTTATAAGATAGAGCAGTAAGTAAGAGGAGAGGTTACTGATCCTCGTGCTTGTGGAATTTTGTGAACCTTGTGTTTTTTCTCAGATCCTTCTGCATTTTTTATCTTCTTTAAAAGGGTGGTGGTGTGATTTAGTTGCCAATGGCACATGAATGCTGATTTAAACAAAACAAACAAACCCTCCACGAAATAGTTCTGGAATTCCTTTAATGTGGAATATACAGTCCACTTTGAGCTGTCTCGAAACAAAGTCGTACTAACATGTAATAAGCTTATGTATACAAATCTTCAGTAGTAAACCTGCAGAATTAGAGTTTAGGAATGTGACTCATACTATGTAATCGCAAAGTGTCATTATTGTGTTCTTCTGTTCATGTTATCCAGAGCACTAGGCAACACTTTATGATAATACATTAAATACAATAACTAGCACTTGCTATTTGTTTTCCTCCTTTGGTTGAGCATCGAAAGCAGAACCACATCTTCCGTAATATAGTATGAAAGAAGATTTTTATGCTGAGAGGCACAAATCCTTGCATAATATGGAAGATACTAGTATCTGTATATCTGTAGATAACAAAGATTTCCAATGAGATTCCAGCTCTTAATTTTTTGGTCTAAAGTATTTTTGTTTCAAGGTATTTTTGTCATAACTGAATATTCCTCATTAAAAGTACCTGCAAGAAAAAACACTTCCTGCCTCTTTTCTGCATCCAAAAATATGCAAATCAAGGTCATCCTGAGATTACTTTTCTTTGCATGACCTTTCTGCTTTTTCCAACATAATACCTTTTAAAAAAATAATAGCTCTATATCTTTCTCCAAAGCATTTATAAAACTGGAATAATTGTAGTGTTCTTTTTTTTTTTTCCCTAGGATTCCCCAGAATTTGATTTACTATTTGAAAATGCTTTTGACCAATGGGTAGCAAGCACAGCTTCAGAAAAATGCACATTCTTTCAGGTTCTACATCATACTTGTCAGCGATACCTTACAGATAAGAAGCCAGAATTCATCAACTGCCAATCTAAAATTATGTCAGGTAAGTCAATCGCAGCTGGAGTACTTTGTGCAGTTCAGCATGAAATGATTTGCACATGAGTTAATCTGCGTTGCAGCCTAATTACATCTTGACATCATGGATCTTAATATGTTAACTTCACAGTAGCAAACTTCTAGGCTTCAACATTTCTCCATCAAGCACCACTTCACCCTTTTGCTTTCTTTGTTTCCATAGTCTTCAATTCTAGAGGCAATATTCCCCTACCCACTTTGTGAGAAGTTCTCCTCCCTCTGTTTAGGAACCTTGATTTTGATTTGTGTCTCTATTTCTGTTCATTCAGAAGCATTTCTGGGTGGCCTGAAACGTATCTCTATATAAACCTGCATTGCCATTTCCTCACAAGTCGGTCAAAAAGTAGTTATTAGTAAACTTCCCATGGGTTTTTTGGAACTTACTTTGATCTTGACAGAAGTCAGTTAGTTTAGAGTTTTGTTTTGCTTCATAAACTACATATTTTAAGGTGAATTTCCAGGATTAGGCTAAAGTCTGGTTAGGTAAAAAAAGCCTGGTCAATATGTGAAATCAGTATTCACCATCCATTTCCCCAGCAAAACAAAAACTGTTTGTGGGGAAGGATTTTCACATATTTCAGAAAGTATTCTTTAGGAAAATAAAACATTTTTGTTGTTCCCTTAGACTGAAAGTTCTGAAAATAGTCTCCTTTTTGTCTGGTCTGAAACAGAACACTTTAAAAAACACCTCCCATGTTCACAGCTGGAATAAAAAATTGCTTTTCTCAGTGAGTCTCCTAACAGTTCATGTTTCCAAACTAAGCGAAGTGCAGGCTGACTTGGGGTTTTGTTTAGCTGTTGTTTCTTCCTCCCAGCAGGCATCAGTTATAAATATGGAGGCTTACTTAGTTCTTTTTGTTAATTCTTCTCTCTCATGAATCTAAAATGCATTCCTGTACGCTATTATCAGAACTAGACTTTGTGCAGCCACCTTTATGTGCTCTTTTTCCTGGCTGTTATTTTTGTCTTGCATTCCTTTTCTCTAAAACACCAAAGGTAAGCTTGAGTAAGAGGGAAATCATCTCCAGTTTGGTGGTTACATTTTAGCTACTGCTAGTGAGATTACCAACTTTGAGGTCATTAAGTCAGAACTATTCTGTCAATCATACTTTTTTTTTTTTAGTGTCTTCTCAAACTAAGGAAAAAGGCACAAACCTTTCTTGTAAACTTCCTCTCTTGTCTTTATGCCTTTAAGATTTCCTCTGTTTTCTTTTTGGTGTAATAGGGAGGAAGGAGGAGCAGTTTCTGCACTGATGGGTGAATATATCCGCTTCAATTTTTCCATTTGTATGGAAGAAACTCATATCGAGCCTTTTTGTCATCTGTTTGCTAACGATGCTCGCTTCCATCCTTCCTGCTAATATATCAGTGTTAATAAACCACAACACGTTACAGCCTCTGAAATTATTTTATTCTCATAAGCTTGACCTGTCCAAAATTGAGATCCTGATTCAACGGACCCAAACATTAACTTTTATCTTAAAAAAAAAATAAATTAAAAATTGCCACTGAGATTCATAAAACTCTGCTTGACTTTTACCTTTTTAACACACACAAGACCCCATGGTGTCCCATGAAGCATACCCACATTCTCTCTATTACAAATTCATAGCTAAAATGGGCTTGTTCAGCCATCCTCCCATACCACACAGTATATATGGAATATGTTTCCATATTCCTTGCCTGTCGTTGTGTGTGTGTACACACACAGTACAGACAGTGAATGCAGTATAGAGCCAGGGACTAATAGATCTCCTCATGGATACAGTTCTTCTGCTGTTCTTCACACTGTCGACTACTTTTTCTCATACTAGGTTACAAACTCCCTGTGGATAAGGTTTAAATTTGACGGAAGCTATAATAAGCCAAGTAGCCATTGACCCTAAATTCCAGCAACCTTCTGTGTGTCTGCCTCACTGAGCAACAGGATATCTATCAAAAACTGAGGAGAGAAAAATGTCCTCACTAGCAAATAAGCTTTATCAATCCTTATAAAAGGCAAATAATTGGGAATTGCCTTGTAAGATGAAATAGTCTGTTGCTGTTCTTTTAAATATTCACATTGATATTCTTAATGCAGTGCTAGGTTTTTCAAAGTATTACTGTAGTTATACTATAATTACAAGCTTTATCAGTGTGTTCATGAATACAGATAAATTCTTACTCAGTTCCAAAAGTATCGTTCTAGCACCTGTGCTGATATTTCTTGAAAACATAGATAATGAATTATGAAAAATAGATTAAAATTAGCTTTTCAAACTAAGTATTTTTTTACTTGTGAAAAAATTCTTGGTTTGGTTATGTGTTTCAGCATTTTTTTCTCATTTTCCAGTATACATGGGAAATATATTTCAGTAATCTTTTCATTGTCTTAAAAAGCTTTTGGTTTATTTTTAATGTATTACAATGCATTTCTCTATTGGAGGCATGCTTCTTCCACTGGTTAAAAATAAACAAAAAATCATCATAGGAACATTGAAATATATTTTAATTAAAGACAGGCCTCCTTAGTAATGTATGATACTGTGAAGTTAGTTGGTCCGTTACTTTGAGGCAAATGGAATAATTAAGTGACCGGGAGCAGCACCTTTCCTGGACTTTAGAAGCTGTTCTGTGAGTTGATATTTGACTGGCTTAGACACTGGGGAAATACCTACAATTCTGCTAGTTCTCTTTTGAAGCCCAGGGATGGGCCAACTGTATATCAGAACCCACTTAGTCTGATACCTGCAGTATCTGAGGTTTTTATGGAAAATCATGAAATGTGTTGTGGATCTCAAATTCATCCTGACTGGAAAAAGTAAGGTTTGAATGTTGCCAAGAAAACCAAAGAACATAGACCTGAAGATATATCTTGAAATTAATTTAGTTCAGCTCAGAATTTGCATCCTGGGATTTATTTCTGTCTGTTTGAGGTTTTTTTTGGCAAATTAGCCAGTGCAGTATATTCAAACAATTCTTAAACCTTAGCACAATCAGATTATGCATGTAGCATGTCACTTCAGCCCCTCTATCAAGGTAGCCTTTGTGTTTTAGGATGTATTCTTTTGAACTTTCTGGGGGATGTGCAATGCAATATTCTATTTGAATGGTTAGTCAGTTTAACTTCTAATACCCTACAAATATTTTTTAATCAACTGTTAGAATACATACACATATATTTATGCCTATGTATGTACTGATCTAGATATTCACATCATATACGCAATGTGTATCTTATAACTAGTGCATATTTAAAAAAAAAAAAAAAAGAGACCACCAAAGAACACTTTTCCGAAGTGGAACTGAAGATGAAAGAATTTAAATGGTTTGTTTACAAACTTACTTATCCTATTGAGTCTTATTCCTTCCTAAAGGATAGGAGTAAAGAAAGTGAAATTCATGCTCTTCCTGTTTCTGCAGGAAGTGCTTGAGAGCTTAGCTGTAAGTGTGGGTGTCCCTGTGGAACTGCAGACCCTTTTCATTGCCTTCCTCCTTTTACCCTCCCTGCCTCTCTCACACACACACTCACTCACACTTCCCGCTATGGCCAGAGCCCTGCCCCTGATTCTTCTTCTCCAGAACCATTTTTCACTTCGTTTTCATTTGAGTATTGTGTAAGGATACAGTCTGTAGAGTTAAATAGGCTAGACTGTTCCTGCAACTTGATTAATGACATTAGTAATTACAGCAATAATGAGAACTGTTTAAAGGTGTGGGTGCTAATTCTGAGAACAAAGAACAAATTCAACTTTGGGAAGACCATAGCAAAATTCCTCCCACTAGCATCTTGTACTACACATTTCAAGTTTGTCTTTTGTTTAGAAGAGCCCCCTCTGTAGTTTACATGCATTTTGGATGTTAATCTGGAAAGGAAAGGCAAAGGCAGGCGTTTTGGGTAGAGAGGTTTTTGACTGAAGTAGGAAATACTTCCCACTTCGGTATATTTTGAACATACAGGTTCTGATACTGGAATGCATCTAATTTAGAGCATCTTTGTGTTACGTTAATTGTTGTTTGGTGGCCAGGTTAATCAGATTGTACTGCTTTTACAGCAGTAATGTAAAAAACAAAGTTGGAGGTGAGTGGTGAGCAGAAATTTTGTCATCTACAGGTTGTGTTTGCTAGAACAACTTAATTCCTGATATAATATTAGGTTTACGTTGAGGATAAATTTGACTCATTTCTGGATAGAATGCTGTGATACAGCATTTGAAGCTCTTCAAAGATTAATTCTAGGCCTATAAGAATAAACAGTTGCTGCCACCTTTAGATATGTATTAAAAATGCATAATTCTTGGAAAGGAGCAAGGCCTCAGGTTGAAGGAAGATCTTGGCAATTTTTTTTGTTCTGAGTTTTGTCCTACGTAAATGCTTCGGGTTTAACAGTCATCCTGCTGAATTAATTAAAATATTCTTAGAAACCCAAAGTAATGGCATCTTTGCCTCTAACCTTTTTGCAAGGGCAGCTGGCAGGAGTTCTCAATGGATCTTTCTTTTTCTCGTCCAAGAATATATTGCTAGTGTGAGAATGATGGTTGTGAGCACTTCTCTTTTTTGGGGGTGGTTTTGGTGGTTTTTTTTTGTTTGTTTGTTTTTTGTTTTGTAAGCTATTGACACATTTTTAGCTTACCACATTTGAGACCTAGTAAGCATATAGTGGTGTTTACCTTATTGTGCAAGGTTAATGACTGACTAAAGGAAATGAATGAAAACTTGCTGTTTGGAATCGGGATGGGAAGAAAGACGATTGTTCCCCCTATTTCCTGTCAAATCACAAAACTCTTTGAGTGTGACCATTTAGCCAATTCCTTATCCACTGAGCATTCTATCTGGCAAAGTCATGCCTCTCCAATTTAGAGACAAGGATGTTGTGTGGAACAGTGTCACATGCTTCGCACAAGTCCAGACGGATGACATCACCTGTTCTTCCCTTGTCCACTAACGCTGTAACGCTGTCATAGAAGGCCACCAAATTTGTCAGTCACAGTTTGCCTTCAGTGAGGCTATGTTGGCTGTCATCCATTATGTCCTTATTTTCCATGTGCCTTAACATAATTTCCTCTGTGTCAGTGACCAGCATGAAGCTCTGCATGGGGATGGGTGAGGAGTTCACTGAGAGCTTATGGTCAGCATTACAGCGAGGGCAGGGACTGGTGCAACTATAGAGGGGGTCTGCTGCAGGCCACCTGACCAGGAAGACTGAGTGGATGAGGCCCTCTCTAGACCGGTAGGAGCAGCCTCATGTTCACAAGCCCTGGTCCTCATGGGGGACTTCAACCCCCCTGATACCTGTTGGAGGGACAACACAGCAGGGCATAAGCAATCCAGGAGGTCCTTGGAATATGTTGATGATGACTTCCTCCTCCAAGTGATGGAGGAGCCAGTGAGGAGAGGTGTTATGCTGGACCTTGTTCTCAGCAACAGGGAGGGCCTGATGGAGAATGTGAAGCTCAAACCTGATACTTGTTGGTTTCAACTTACCTGATAGCCAATGAAAAAAGTGTGTAATTGAACATATTGTTCTTACAGACTTTCACGTATAAATTAATTCTGATGCAAATGAATTTGAACAAAAAAAAAATCTACCACATTATTTTAGCTGTGTTTTGCCATTTTGAAGTTATCAGATGAATGTTAGCAGTGCTTCCATACAGGAGCAACATTTTTTTTGCATTTGACTAAGTTATTTCTTGCCAATGTTTACCAGATACTCAGTTGTTTGTCTCCAAGAAATTAAAGGCCACTGTCAGTATAAGGATTGAAATATTAGAAGTACATTTTTCTACTGCCAAAGGCCATTTCAGGTGCTTGTTTTTATGTTCTGCATATTCATGTCAAGATTAATTCTGCTTAACCTTTTCTTTTGTTATTTAATTGGATGGATTTTAGTTATCTTGAGAATAAAAGCCATGTGTTGAGATCAGAATGGGTAAGAATAGTTGAGTGCTTGTTCCACAGAAATATTGCATATAATCAGAGCTCTAAATTAGCTTTCTAAAATAGGAATCAGTTAAAAAAGTACATTATGCTCTTGTAAAATCTGTAGGGGTACATAAAATGAGAAAAGCCATATATGATTATAAACGTTGTTTCTTTTTGATCTGTATAACTCTGAGACAAGATAGTACAGAAGGCATTAAGCAATAAATTTTTCTTGCCTTTTCTAACAGAATGAAGGGTCTAAATGAGGTGTTATCAGATGCAGAATATTATCGTTTGTCATAGAAATAGGAAAAAAAAGTGTCAAAGTTATCAGATTTTGTTGTTTACAGAGCCAGAATGGAGTTCAGGGTTTTTGTAGTAATTACTGGTTCTGGAAGTTCCTCGTTGGTTAGATTTTTATTAAATATAAATATTGGTTAGTATTGAAAACATTTCTAACTTAGGTTAGTATTGATTTTTATAAACATATTAAAGTTTTCAAGTTTAATTTCTCAATTTGGAAGAAGGTAAAGTTTATTGTAATATGAAATGTATCTTAATTAGGATATTTCCTTAATTTATAGCTGATCCGCACTATACAGAAACATCCTGTCCAGGTGTCAATGTCAGTATTTAAAAACATCAACAGGCGTTGAAACAGAGAAGATAAGTATTTCTGAAAAACATTTGTAACCTGTCAATTTGGCTCTTAATCTTTGTGCTATATATTCTCTAGATTTTAATTTTTAATTTCTAATTTCTGGAATTTTGAATAAACTTTAAATTTCAGTACTATATTTTTGAGGCAGAAGGGCAGGGACATCAAACTATATGGTGATGTTGAACCCTAGAAGAAACCAAAGTGTGTGAATGTAATTAACTTGACAAAATTACAGATAATTTCTTATCCTTTTTTTAATGGAACACTTATTACTGCTAAAACCAGATCAAGACAAAAAGATCAAAGGTAGAAAGAAAACAAAAAACCATTTAGCTTATGAAAATTCTTACTTTAATGTGCTTCCTATGTAAAAACATTTAAGAGTAGTTATCTGAAGATATTAATACAATCATAATTTTATTAATTAGCAAAGATTGGAAGTGTCATAGCCCTAGCCAGCAGGTGAGCACCACACAGCCACTTGCCCACCTCTTCTTCCCTGGTGGGATGGGAAGGAGAATAGGAAGAAAAAGGTAAAACTCGTGAGTTGGGGTAGGGACAGTTTACTGGGACAGTAAAGGAAGAAGGCAAGAACAGCAGTGCTTAGAAAGTACAAAGCTGGCTATGCACAGTGCAATTTGCTCACCCTGTGACTGGACACCCAGCCCATCCCTCCATTCCTCCTCATGCTGAGTGTAATGCCATACAGTATGGAATACCCTCTTTGCCTAGTTTCGGTCACCTGTCCTGGCTGTGTGCTCTCCCAGCTTCTTGTGGAAATTAACTCGTCTCTTAGCTGAAAACCAGGACAGGCAGTAATCTATTATTCTCTTGTTCTCCTGATCCTCAAGCAAACCAGTAATTATTGAGGCTTAAGGTGTGACTTCATTGTGTAGTTACTGCAGTAGGCTAATGGGAGTATTATGTCCCTTTGAGAAGGTGGTAATGCATACAGCTAGGCAGACCACTAGCCTGATCCACTGTGGCAGTTCTATTTACTTCGTTGCTCTATAAATAAAATACAATTGATTTATAATGCAGTTCTGCTGGCCTGCTGTTGTATCTGTAGTGCATTCCAGCACCTTTGAGCCATATACTTGTGTGTATTTTGTTTCACTGTGTGTCTTGGTAAATATTTTCCTAGGAAAATTTAAATTTAAACTAATCTATTGTTTAAATTTAAATTTAAACTAATCTATTGTTTGTTGTGGCTTGCAAGTTAATCCTGCTTGAAAAAGTGCTTTTGTGGAAGAAAATGAACAGCCTGTAAAAATAAACTTGATGGAGAAGTCAGTTTCTGCACGTCACTCATGTCAGGAATCTGATTCCAGGAGAAAACCCAGTGTTACAATGCTATCTATGACAAGAAAAAGCATTTGTGGGTCCCCTGTTGCATTGCAGTGAACACTGGAGATCATGTACTCCAGCTATAAAGGTCACTGTATTTCAGATTAAATGCAACTGCTTAAACTAATGACCTTGGTAAGAAATTTGCAACATCTTGGAAATGCTGTCTTGTGGGTACCTGGTACTTGCTGTGCTTCCCTAAAAAATTGCTGATAAGTAAGCTGAAGAAAAATTAATGTTTTTCTTCCTTTTTAATTAGTCTTAGCACACCTGAGTTATTACTTACTCAGTTTGTCAGACCTATAACCCCACCTCAAGGACTATTTGAGGTGCTTCTTACCCCAGAGGTGGAATTATCACAAATTACATTTGAGATAAATAGTGGCAAAGTTACTCACTGCCCGTTTGACTCTGATTTGCTTTACCGAGATCTTTTAGTGTTTCACTTTGCATAGCTTCATTAGTTTAGTGGCTTTTGGAGGTACAAGTTATTTGATTTTGAAGATACAAGTCTGATTTACACATACTCAGTGTATTCATACGTATATAGATATGTATTGATAAAGCATGTTTGGTTTTGTATATACTTTATAGCATTTTGGAATTCATCAGTATTTCCTTAAAGCGAGCTGGATGCTTGTTATGATTCTGCGCTGCATTCATTCATCAGCGAAAGCTGTCTTCTGATCACCTTTGTGAGTAATAACCATGTAAGATCAGTCAGGATTTCTTCATCCTTAATGAAACTCTTTGATTTCTCTGTACTCTGACATGGAAAGTTGATTGTCCATGTTCATAATGACTGCAAAAGTATTAGAAATGGAAAATAGAATTGTTTCATTTTTTAAAAAAAAAAACAAAAGCAACCTTGTGTGATGGCCAATGAAATCTTTGAAAAGGAGAACTGCACCACTTGAATGCTCAGCTGTTTCAAAAACTGAAATCCTCCTTTTCTGTTCTTGCAACCTGAAGTTTCCTATGTTTTTTTTTTCTCTAGATCACTGTTACTCCATTTAATGCAGCCGTTTTTCCCAGTCTGGAAAGTGAATGCAAGTGGTGCATCAATAGTAATAACTCCAAATAAACTACTGAAATACCACTGTCGGACACGCTTTTATGTGAATCCAAATCCATTTCTTCATATTTGTGAGCTTCTTAAGTCATTGAAAATGAATTCTGTATAAATTTTTAAGTTGCTCGAGACAATAAAACTCAAATGAAGAATTAAATAAATCTTTTCTTAAAATGAGAGTGCACCAACCATTTGACTTTATCCTGTTTGAAAATTGCATAGCCAGCTAGCTCATTTGAAATGCCCTGCTCAGAACCATCTGGAGTTTCTCGGTTTTTTCAGAGTATCTTTTTGTTATCTTTTTGAATTTTGATTCTTTCCAGTTTCAGTCAGAAAGGACAGAATTTGAACTGCCTCCAGAATCACTTCTTGATTTTCTGGGCAAAAATCCTATATGCCATCTTTTCTCATAAGTGGTCACTTTCAAAGTTGTAAGGCAATGACATTACTATACATCCGAATGAAGTAAATATGAAGTGTGAATTATCTTCTACTTGTTGTCCATTTTTGGACAACATTTGGAATTGTTTCCGTTCCGAAAATAATTCTAAATTTAGTACAGCGTAGTCCTTCATAACTTAGCAGGAATGCACTAGTGTTGCCATTTTCAGTTTTCTGTACTTCTGTTGACACAGATAGGAACAGTTCAGTATATATTTCCCCACCATGTCATTTCACAGCAATGGCTCTCTTCCTACTTTGATAGCACAGGTCATTTCTCTTCTGAACGATTTTAACATCTCCATCTTTTGCAGTTCTCATGTTGGCATACGAATGTGTAGAAGACCTTGTTTGAATAGTCTTATTTAATTTTTCTGATTGTTCAGATGCAATGTTCATTTTGATGGCTGAGTTTTAACTTGTAATGCCTGCAGTATATGGGCAGTGGTTTTTTTTTTGTTTTCATCTGTTTGTGTTTTGTGGGTTTCTTGTTTATTTATGAGCGACTATGGCTTACATTTTGCCTTCTTGTAAACTTAGTATTTGAAAACACAGAACTCGGAATATGCCACTACAGTGGAAAAAAATCACAAGTGTTCTCTAAAGGACTAGTGCTGAAATGGTGTTTTAAAGCTGGCTGTGGATTTGGACAGAAGGTGAAGTTCTCTCAAGTGTTGCCTTAGCCTTTCAGTTAGGAAAGTAAGTGCTATTCTGGGCCTGGACAGGTTTTTAGTAGCATATCCTTCCACTCCAGCTGAATTAAGGTCAGTAGTGTCTTTCAGACTTCCTTTACATCCCTTCAGAAACCATAGCAGACTCCTCTTCATTCACTATGAACTTTAGCTCTAAGTTACTTAGCTGTTGAGCACCTGGATGCTGTGATTGTTCTATGTGATGCAAAATGTTCTTGATAGTGCTGCAAAAGTGAAGAAGTTTTATTCTATCAGTGTCTCATTTAGAACATTTCCACAAAGCTATGACAAAAAAAAAGTTCATGCAGATAAGTTGAGCATACTAGTAAGTAGAGCACTATCAGTAGTCTAGTTATAGCAGTCTTGAAATAAGAGCAATTGTTCTGATCCTCAGCTGGACCTTGCAGCCTCTTCTGAGCTTTGTATAGCTGTGACGATGTTACTTGGAAGACCTTGGATAGCTAACAGTCCAGATCTGGAATGGCTGTGTAGGCTGCAGTCACTGCAGGAATCTGAAAGAGACACATTCTTCATTCAGTCAGTCAATCCAGAATGAGTACATAGGTTCCTTTTTAGCTTTCTTTCCAGTAAATAGGTTAAACCCAGGGCTAAAACAAAAAGTGGGATGTTAATCGCTAGACTGGTGGGGAGGAGGTTGTGTTGTTTTTGAGGTTGTTTTTTTTTTGTAGAACTTAATGTACTTTGCAAAGGGCGGAGATGCCTAATGAGAACAGAGGGAAAAACCCGATCTTAGTTGTCAATAAATCTTATCTTGTTTTGTTATTTGGTGATGAAGGTTTTGCAGCTGAACAGTTAGGATCATCATTTTGCCTCCTACATTCTCTATAGTCAGTAGGACCTTTTTAAAAGTGTAATGTTACAGTTCACAAGGAATTTTTTGCTATTGTTAGAAATAACTTGGAAGCATCTATTTAACTCCCAGGGTGTAGATATTGCTTAACTAGTGGCAGCTAAAAAATATGCTGTTTCCTTGTGTGAGAACTGAGATATGTTAAACTTGTCTTTTTTTGGCCTTAAGAGTACAAGATTACAGATATATAAAAATAAATTGTATGCAGATGCAAATAACAGATTCAAAAGGAAAAAAGTGACAGGCTAGGGTTATATTAGAACATGTTGTTTCAGCATAAAATACTCTAAATTACAAGAATTAATGTATAGACTTCATCTCAGATGTTGCATATCAGGAAGAATGAAGAGTATGGGATCATATTTTAAGAAGTTTATAGAGATTTAAAGAGTGCTTATAATCTACTGTTTCTTTTTTCTTTTCTGTCTTATGTGCTTTGGACAAAATACCAAGTTAGATGGATTTTGAAACTGTAAGTCTGTCTACTTGAAAATAATAGGCAATATTTGCCTTCATTTTTCGATTCACAGCTGTTCAGGGCCGCTATTGGCGTTAATGGGTATTAAAAAATTAATTTGGGTCAGAATTGCCTACCCCACATCAAAACAGGGGAAACTAGTGCACTCAGTCTTAAATTAAGATCACTTCCTATTCTGAAACCTGTGTTACTTATCTAGGCAGAATCAGATATTACAAAGGTGGAACATTGTGACTTGAGAGTACAGTGACTCTTAATGATCAGTATGATCAGTACAAACTAAACTAAGTGCACAGTATGTTCCAGACGTTGGTAATGAATGCTTCTTTTGAAGGTCATAAACTTTTCAGATTCAGGTGCAAAGACCTACTGAAGTGTTTTGTTCACTTTGAAGAAAGTGGCAGTCCATGGAAATCCTCCTGTTCAGACTGAGCTAGGAGACTTGTAGATTTTAAGGCTAAAATTTAAGTTGGGAAGGACATTCAGACTAGACTTCAGCAAAGCCTTTGACACAGTCTCCCACAGCATTCTCCTAGAGAAGGTGGCGGCCCATAGCCTGGACAGGTACACTCTTTGCTGGGTTCAAAACTGGCTGGATGGCTGGACCCAGAGAGTGGTGGTGAACAGAGTGAAATCCAACTGGCGATCAGTCGTGAGTGGTGTTCCCCAGGGGTCGGTGCTGGGGCCCATCCTCTTCAACATCTTTTTTGATGATTTGGATGAGAGAGTTGTGTACCCTCAGTAAGTTTGCAGATGACACCAAGCTGGGGGGAAGTGTCGATCTGCCGGAGGGTAGGATGGCTCTGCAGAGGGACCTGGACAGGTTGGATTGCTGGGCAGAGGCCAACGGGATGAGGTTCAATGTGGCAAAGTGCCGGGTCCTGCACTTTGATCACAACAACCCCAGGCAGCGCTACAGGCTGGGAGCGGGGTGGCTGGAAAGCTGT